>PVIR01021345.1:0-29501 GCA_004026965.1 Petromus typicus
TTGAGCATTAAGGTTGGCTAGGGACCAGTGAAGACCTTTCCTTCTTAAAAACATTTTTTTAATCAACATAAAACATTTTTAAAATCAATATTGCTGTACATGATTCTTGCACTTATCTTAGGGAGTAGGTATATTTATATAACCTATCTTGATTTTAAACATTTATTCCCTCCCTCACCCACTGTGAAGACTTTCCTTGCACCTCTTAAATCCTACTTGAGCTGGTGGCTGTCAGCTTACCTACACACAGGAGAGTTTTTGTTATGCACAACCAAAAGAAATTATTTGAGGGTTGTTTTTTTTTTTTTTTTTTTTTTTGAGACAGGGTCTCGCTTTGTGGTTCAGGCTGGCCCTGAGCTCAGCCTCAAACTCACATCACAATCCTCCTGCCTCTGCCTCCCGAGTACTGGGATTACAGGCGTGAGCCACCACGCCCGGCACTGTGGTATGTGGCACTGGTTGCTGCTGGGTGTGGGTCTCCACACCCAGTATTGTTATGTGGTTACTGGGGAATCGAACCCGGGTCCTTGCGCTTGCAAGACAGGCGCCGGAACCACTGAGCTAACTCCCCGGCCCCCAATTATTTGAGTTTTTATAGCTGACCTCTGTCTCTGTGACTCTCTCAGTGCTTGAGTTATCGTAGTTAGATATTTTTGGTCTGGTTCTGAGAAGCTTCTACAGGCATTTTCTCTTTTATGCACATGTCAAACTTCAGCTTAGTTTTCAGCCCTGCTGATAGGACGGAGTGTGTAGGCTGGTTGCTCATGAATGAATCACATCCTTAACAAGTGAGAATTTTCCCTCCTAGTGAAATGTATACTGGGTTTAGTTGAGGAAAATTTGGAAGCTGCTCCATTTTAGGTTATAGAGCTTTTCGGCTCTACCAATGGAATACTTTAAATAGATGTGTTGTTCTGGTGGTGAAGGTTATAAAAATACAAGCAGTTCTTAGAACAGCAACAGAAAACTTAATGTGTGTTATAATTTCAGCTATGTGGAATCATAACAAATGTGCAGTATTTCTTTGTTCACTTTGGGGTAGAACAGGGAGATGAAAAAAGCTTAAGGGCATTTTTAAAGCCTACTTTAATTGTAATTATTTTAGTCTAAATATTTCTGGAAATAATCACAGGGTTGATCATAATGTAAGAATCAATATTATAATTTTTTAATTGAAATCTTTTTTGGTATATTACATATACACATCATAATTGCACTCCACAATGAGGATTTGTACCAGTACAAGACATAACTTAATTCTCATTTTTTCCCATAGCCCTACCCACCCTGCCACCCCCTTATGTACATAAAATTTGTTTCCTTTCTTTTTTGTTATAATGCCATTATTTTTCCCCCTTCACCCTATTTCACTTTGAGTATTTTCTATTTCACAATATATAACATACAATTCTAGGACTCATTTACATCTTTATTTTCTCATACCAGAGAAAAGATGTGATATTTACCTATCTGTGACCTATTTATAATCAATATTATAATTTTAATAGTAGGAAGATTAATTCATATGTGCTAGATGTCAAATTGAAATACTCAAGCTTTTAAAAATTTTTTGAGATTTGTTTGTTTGTTTTCCTTCTCTGGGTGCATGAGAAATTGTAGGAGTGTAAGACCAGTTGGCATAGACTGCATGAATTTTGCTGAGCTTGTCACAGATTCTGTCATGGGCAGAGCTTAACATGCTGTTCCCTTTCCTCGAAGACCATTTGCCAACTACAACACAGCTCAGATGGTGGGAAAACGGTCCAGCACTCACTCTTAACCGAGGCTACTCCCTTCAGTGAGACAGTTTGGAGCTGAAGGAATCATCAGATAAGTCGCCGTCCCTCACTGCCATCTCCTCCGCTTCTGGAAAAGCACAGAACAGAAGCAGCTTTTACCGAATCTTTAACCTGGGGTTTCGCCTGGTTAAAGATTTGAAACCTGTGAAGATGAAGAGTGCCTGGCCGGATGACTGCAAAAGTTACAGAAAATGTCGCTGTTTGAAGACGGCAGCCCGAACCTGGAGACGCTTGTCTCTCTCACTGGGTAATTAGCACACTGACCTGTGCAGACTGGAGGCATAATTTTTATTTTTTCTTTTTTGAAAAGTGCAGAGGAAGAAATAGGATTAAGACAAACATTTATATAACCAGGAAAAATGACCCAGGAAAGACGGGAAATCTGGTGACATTGTGTTTACCCACAGCGATGTTAAAATAGTTTGCAACTGAGACAAAACAGAGCCCTGGAATAAATCACAAAGAAAGTGTAAGGACAGACCGGCAGCCAGGAGCACGTCACAAGCTATCGGTGAGATACGATTCTCTCTGGTGACAGCAGACAGGTGGCTTTCCTTGGAACAGCGCTTCTTCTGTCTCCCTCCCACAATTATTTCCATCGTGGAACCACGTGAACCTGGACTGCTTTGACTGAGAATTAGAGAGGAATTACTAGCAAAAGGAGACTATTGGGACGTTTAGGGGTTGGGTCCTAATCAAGACCTGGACATTAGTTTAATCAGAGGCAATTTAATAAGCGCCGAGTATCTGAAGAAACACAACTGGATAGAACTTTTATGAGCAAAGACAGAAATCTCATGTGCCTTTCCAGGTCACCTCTCCATGACTGTGAGAGGCTTTGCACTTTCAGGGTGGGTGTTGTGGGCTGCTGTCCACCCAAAGCTGGGAGCACAGAGCTGTCAGACTCCACGGAACTTTCTTTTTCTGAGACAGGGTCTCGCTTTTGTAGCTTAGACTCACCCTGAGCTCAGCCTCAAACTCACAGCAATCCTCCTGCCTCTGCCTCTCAAATGCTGGGATCACAGGCGTGAGCCACCATGCCCAGCACTGTGGTATGTGGTACTGATTGCTAATGGGTGTGAGTCTCCACATCCTGCACTGTTGTATGTGGTTACCCAGAATCAAACCTGGGCTCTTGCACTTGCAAGGTAGGCACTGAGCTAAATCCCCGGCCCACCACGGAGCTTTCTTAACTTACACAGAGCTGGTTTTTATTAAATGCCAAGTAGTTTATCTACAGGGACTGATAAGAAAGCAGGTCCCAGAAGCTGGTCGGTCTGACTGCCTGGCAGCCAGATGCCCAGAACCCTAAGCTGGCACCATGAGGGGTACTGCTTACATGTGAACCTCTTTGTGGCAGCGCCAGAGAGGCGTGGGATGTTGGGGAAGGGACTCTGTAGGCAGACACCACAGGTGAGCAGAACTGCTCAAGGGGTGAGCGAGACAGGAGGTAACGGTGTCTTCTTATCCTTAAGAAGCTTGTCCTTTAACTGAGAAGTCAAATTTGAAATCATACAGTGAACTGAGGATGTGCAAGGTATGCAAGACTGTCTTGGATGACAGGCATTTTAGCTGAATGCTTTGCTTTCACGGAAGTGACAGATTGGACAGGAGGAACTGGACAATCTTTTGTGGCAGGCAAGAGACTTCTGTGCTATCAGGAGTACAGACTTTTACTGAGACAAGTAGACTTTATATGCATTATCTTTTACTTGAAGTATGCCGTCTAAGTGTGAGAAAACTGATGCCTGGAGAGATGAAAGATGGGCTACCTTTCAGGCAGGCGGTAAGTCTAAGACCAGCCCTACTACTCTATAGCTTCCTTAAGGAATAGATAATTGAGTTGGTCTTCATTGTTTCAGGAGCCCACGTTTGAGAAACTACTGACTTGCTGGGAATTACTCATTACTTGAAAACCCACATTGGAGACACTCTGTAATCTGTGCTAAGGGCTGGAGGATCACACATAGTACAGGGATATTATTCATCAGTGGACCAAAAATATGATCAGAGGCTAGAAAGAATTTGACCGTATTATTTTATCTTCGAGCCATAGTTCAGTGTTTGCTGATGCAGTATTCAAGGTGACTACAGAGCATCACTAATGCAAATAACAAAGACTAGCTGGGCTTGAGTGAGAAGAAGTTGAAAGGATATTGCAGGCAAGGAGGAAAGTAGGAACAAAGGACAGAGCTAGGGAGATTAATCGTTGGGTGAAGAACAAAAAATTGACAGTTGTCATTGGAGTCAAGGCTCAAAAATAATCATAGTAGAGGTGCTGGGGATTTAACTCAGTGGTTCTGGCTCCTGTCTTGCAAGCGCAAGGGCCCAGGTTCGATTCCCCGGTAACCACATACAATACTGGGCATGGAGACTCACGCCCAGCAGCAACCAGTAACTCATATCACAGCGCCGGGCGTGGTGGCTCATGCCTGTAATCCCAGCACTCGGGAGGCAGAGGCAGGAGGATTGTTGTGATGGAGTCTGAGGCTGAGCTCAGGGCCAGCCTGAACCACAAAGCGAGACCCTGTCTCAAAAAAAAAGAATAATCACAATAGAAAGGTTTAGATGCCAGATTTTTGAAGAGAGATTCATTATGTGCAGCTGATGAATTCAGATTTCATCTCATAAATAGATCAGAAGCACATATATTGTCAAAAGCCTTTTGGGAGGAAAGTAACTTGGCAGGGGAACATCGGAAGAACTGGTCTGGGGAAAATGGCAGCAAAGAACATTGTGTCTCCACACTGGTCTCCAAGGATGGGGATCTGTTGGTTGGACAGGAAACTGGGCTTCTCCAGGTCTTGTCAGTTGATACTTGAGGCCTCAGCATGAGGAAGCCACTGACGAAGATGAGGCTGCTCAGGAAACTGGAAGAAGTTCAGGGAGAAGATTGACAATAACAAGGAAGGTGATGCAGGAATGATCCCTGGTGGAAAGAGGAGCCGGGGTAAATGCTGGAGTCTGGGGGTGGTGTGATGGGGCTCGATCTTGTGTGTGAAAATGAGGATCCGAGAAGGCAAGGCAAGCCCACGAGTAGCCATGGAGATCACTGAAAACAATTCCAAATGGCCTATTTAGTTTCAGGAACTGGCTCCTCTGAATCCCTCTGTCATTTAGTAGTTAGATCATATTTCTTTTTTCTTTCTTTCTTTTTTGAGACAGGGTCTCGCTTTGTACTTCAGGCTGGCCCTGAGCTCAGCCTCAAACTCACATCACAGCAATCCTCCTGCCTCTGCCTCCTGAGTGCTGGGATTACAGGCGTGAGCCACCATGCCTGGCACTGTGGTATGTGGTACTAATTGCTGCTGGGGTGAGTCTTCATGCCCAGTATTGTATGTGGTTAACCCGGGATCGAACCCGGGCCCTTTCGCTTGTAAGACAGGCGCCGAACCACTGAGCCAAATTCCTGGCCTGTAGATTATATTTCTAAGAGTAAGATTATTCTTTGTCAGTCTTGTTACCTTTTTTTCAGGACTGCTATCTAAGGATTATGGTGTCTTACTCGGATTCAGTCTTTAACCTGTGCATGTGCATGTACACAAACGTTTACACACGTGTGTGGACACAGCCAGGCGTACACCTGCACAGATGCACAAGGTGTCACATGGCACTCAGTGACTCTGACTGTAGTTCAGAGCTGGTACAGAGAAGAATCACCAGCTGTGTTGCAACTACTGTGGGCAGCGTCTTACAGATTCAGTGATAGTTTCAGAGTCTGGAGACAAACTGGCCTGAAGCAATCTCTTAATATTTCTCTTATAATATTTCCATTAAGCTTGACTTTCAAATATAAGTGAAATGAAACTGCTCACAAGTCCCTGACGCTTCATTTGTAATGAACTTGCATGTATATGCCTTTTGCAGTTTGTAATTTCAGATGAACTAGGCATCAGGATAAGTGAATATGACTCTTTTTTCCCCTCTGCTACTAAAGGACTTTTGGTGTTGATCAGCTTGGTAAAGGCCTTTCAGGTTACTGGGAGGAAAGAGCTCTCATGGGAAACTGAGTTTTGGTGGATAGAGGAGGAGTCTCAAACTTGAGTACAATTTCCTTTTTCTTCCTCATTTAGCACCAGTCATTTGTTTCCTTAAAATCCCTCGGCACTTGGCTGTGTTGGACTATGGCGCCTGCCATCCCTTGACTGGATTAACATGTCTGTCTACACCTGTGTCTCCTCTCTGGGTTGTGAGTCCTGTAGGTCAAAGACCATATCTGGTTGATCTTTCTCTGCCCTGTGACCCCTGGTGTGGGGTTTTGCTAAGAGAACACACTCTGTTTTGGAGAGTAATTCTTCACCTGGCAGGGAAGCATAGATTTTAAATAATCCAGTTGGTATTGAGTCACCCAAGGCACTGTGTGGGTGATGATGAATGCTTCCTGTTTTCTTTGTTAAAATACCTTTTCTTCTTTCTTCTGTATAGTTTAAAATAGGTAATTCTTTGAATAATGATAGATCCTATCAACTGATAAATAGCTCCCTTGGAGGGAATTTTTTTTTCAGCCTATGCAAAGTATCACAGTTTATGAATAATTAAAATCCAGAGACCTGACTGTATGAGTGATAGTCCCAAAGTTTAAAAGGAATGTGTAGGTCACAAGAAGGTTCACCCAGAATCACAGGCATAAAAATGGGAATAAATAAGAGAGAGAGGCATTTGCTTCATAGGTGTGTGTGTGTGTGTGTGTGTGGTACTAGTGGTCACATGCAGGGAGCTCTACTACTAAAATATATCCGCAGGCTTTTTCACTTTGAGATAGAGTCTTGTGAAGGTGCCCAGGTGAGTCTTAAATTTATGATTCTCCTGTGTGAGCCACCCCGAGTGCTGAGATTACAGGTTTGCACTACTGCACCTAACTCTAGATCAGCTTTACATATCTCAGCTCTGCTAAAGACATTCACATAACTTTGTCTTCATAAGGACACCCTTAATTTATTCCACAATACACGTGCAGTCAACCCAAGGAGCCATTGTATCAAGGATGTGGATAAGGCCTGTATCAAACTTTCAAATACAGTACTTGTCTTTCGCCCTTCACTGAATTTAGAGGCTTTTCAAGTAATGCATAATTACATTAGAAATAGAGTCAACTTAAAGGAGTCCATTTTTCTTTATTTTGGAAATACTTATGCATGGCAAAGATGCTAGCTTTGCACTTTTTATTTAGACTTCCCACGTTCTTTCATTCATTCAACTTGTAATCCTCAGTACATAAAGCCTGGAGCTAGTCAGGAACCAAATTCTCAGTTTCAGACTGCAGAGTGAGAAGACACAATGTTAGATTTGTACAGTCAACTGAATTTATGAAGGATTTCTTTCCTGTAGAAGTGTAGAAACCTTGAAGTCAGATGATCCAGTGGATGTTATCCCTCAGTCTACACAGTTTTTTATTTCATTCACCTACTTGGCTTCTTCCCTTTGTGCTCTCTTTCCTCCTTACATTAATTTTTCAGCGACAATTCCTGCTGCAACAAAGATAATAATCTCTTCTCGTGCTAAAATGAAACCCTTTTGCCTGACACTAAGCTATCACCCCATAGCACCTTATGAAACCAGGCTGGCCACTTTCTCACATTCCTTCACCTGATGTAATACATGTGCTTTAGTGCCACATTCAACAGCATTCTTTGCGGATGAAGAAAGCAACTGTGCCTCCTGTCCAGCTGGTTCCCAGCTTGGAGGTCAAGATGTGTATTATTTCTTTCGTCTTTGTCTTTGTCCCAGTCCTCTGACTCTCCTCCTGCAGTGTTTCTTTCCTGCGTTTGGCATCATCATTGCCATCTTGGCCTTGTTTCCGGGTTCCTCCTCTTGTTTGATGGTTGGTGCCATCCTCAGCTCAGTCACAAGGTGCTGTAGACCTTGTGACTTGAGTGACAGAGCTGAAGTCTCTCTGTCATCGTTCTGAAGGCTGGAAGGCCAGGCTTGGTGTGGGCGGGCTGAATTCTCTCAAGGCCTCTCTTCTTGCCTTTCAGATGGTTCTTTCTTATGGTGTCTCTGCCTGAATGTCAGATTGGATTAGGACCCAGAGCAACAGGCTCCTTTCACACCTTCTCCTCCTTCACAGCCCTGTGTCTAAACACAGTCATATTCTGAGATCCTGGGGGTTAGGATTCCCACTCATGGGTTTTAAAGAGATATGATTCAGTCCACAACAATTTGTTTTCACGACTACTGACTCCGGGTAACCCAGCTTTAATTAACCCATTTCCAGCAGCTCAATAAAATCAGCCTATATTTTTTTCACTGAAAATCAATTCTTTTCCCGTACTCAGAATTGAACTCAAGACCTTATCATTGCCAGACAAGTGTGGCACCACTGAGCTAAATCCCTGGCTTCACCGAAAAGAATTTTTTTTTCAATCTTTATTGGTACATTACATATACACATCATGATTGCACTCCATAATGGGGATTTGTACCAGTATAAGACACAACTTAATTCTCATTTTTTCCCATAGCCCTACCCACCCTACCACTCCCCCATATACATAAAATTTGTTTCCTTACTTTTTTGTTACAATCTCAACATTCTTAACATGTCTTTATAAAGACTTTAAGTACCATGGTTTCATCCAATTATATTAAAATGTTAGATTTCTAGTATTCAATATTTATAACAAATGTGAAAGATTAGCCCAGAATGTATAATTGTAGAAGATTTTTCTTTCTTTCAGAGGAATTGATTAGTTCTATAGAAGGATATTAGACTTACTAATAAGGATATTAGACTAACTTGATTAGTGTTTTGATATTGTATATCAAATCTCTTTTTTCTGGAAAAGAAGTAAAGTTAATAAAAATCTGGTAGGAACAATATGCATGCTTTGGAATTATCACATGACTTGGCTGCTATGTAGTAGAAAATACTCTGATAAGTGAGATTTTAAAGGCTAGATTGAAATTAGAACGAGATACAGACATGAGTATATATATATATTTTTTTGGAGGGGACAATTTTTATGTGTTTACACTTTCCACTGAAACTGCTGAATGAAAAACAAACATTGAGAATTGTAGTTCAAAAAGACCTTTGTGTGATGACTCTGAGCTTGGGGAGGAACAGAGCTGCCATTTCACTTTTAGCACAGCCTGAAGTCCAACTTGGCTTTTCTGGGTTAGATAAAATGCCTGGGAAGGGGAGGGGACACCTCAGAAAGTCACTAATGATAGGAAACACCCTAACGAGAGCCACGTTTGCCGAGGGAACATTTTCATTAGACAGCTTATAACTTGAAAGCAGCAATCATTTAATAACTCTTCCTGTTTCTCCACAGTCACCTCCCACCCTCTCCCCACTTCACCACACATTTTGAGTTGCTCTCCTATCCCCATTTTACCCTTCTAATCTTTGAAAATTCATGACCATTTCAAACTGCGTTTTTGTGTAGACATGCTTGATCTAGTGCAGGTGTTCCCATTGCTAACTTCAGAAAATAGAACCTAAGTAGAAAAAGGCCTGGGTCACTTTTCTATAGCAGAACTTTTACTGTTTTTCCATCTTGTGGGGTAACAGGCAGGGTCCTAGGAGATTGGGTTGAAAATGTGATCATGCATCAATGCAGCATCTCCCTATATCAGCACAGGAAAAGAGAAACCTTGTATGACTTGGGACCTTAGATGTTAACTGGAGACCTCAAATGTTGGGAGTGGCTCTCCAATCTCTGGGGTTACAACTTTGTCCTAATAGGAGCAGTTAGAACAGACTTCATGTTCAGCTGATATTCCCAGGCCACGGCCTCCTAATTCCCTTGTTTCGTCTTTGCGCCGCTTCAAGGACATGCAGTTGAGGCTTTGTGTGTGACAGGAAGGTCCACACTGTCCATCCATTTCCAAACTCAATAGAAAAGAGTGTTTTTCTTTATTTCAGGGTTTTCTTCTTTTTTTCTTGTTCTTCTGTGGTTTTGGCTTTCTATTGGGGTTTTTCAACAGATCCAGGAGGTTCAGATGAGATGTTCTTTCCTGTCAAACAGCATCCCAAAACCTTTTGAGGTTTCTCAAGGATTTGTCTCTATAAGCCGAAAAGTCTGTTCTCTTTCTTTGCTGTTGCCAGCAAAGTAATTAGGCCATTTTTCTAATTATAGTAATCTTCCCCAAATGGCATATAACTTCAAATCAAAATGCCATGTAAATTGGCCAACAGCGTTCCGCCGTGAAGCACTTTACCAAGGCAGTTTGAATGTGGGAGTTTCTCTCTCGTTAAGGCAAAATGTGTTCTCTGTCCCAGTTATAACTTTCTCAGTGTCCTACCCAAGAGGCCCTGAGCACAGAGCAGGGATCATGGTCACTCCTGTCAATGGTAGGGCTGTTGTCTGTGTTGGACAAATTAAACTTCTCTTATGGGAAAAACAAAAACAAAACAAAACAAAAAAAACCCCCAAACTCTGCTTATTCTCTGCAAAACAGAACAAGTCTAAGTTGCCTTCATGGAGTAAAAAAAATCCTCAGATAAGAATGAGATTCCCTGTGTCACACAACATGAAAGTAGATTTTTGTTCCCCTGAGAATAACCCCTTTGCTATAATTGGTCTTTCCTCTTTTGCTAACCAAGGGGAAATTAGGTTCTGCTGGTAAGTCTTGTGTTCCAAAATACGCTCACAGCAGATAAATTGCTAATTTTGCATGTTCCACTTGTCAAAAAACCTTTCATATAATATATCCTTTACACATTTGATTTTTCTGAGCAAAACCACCCCCTGGCCTTTCTGGAAGGACTTTCTAGAATAAAGACATTATGGATGAGTGTCTAGAAAATGGAACAGGGCATTGAGGTAGTTAAGAGTAAGGGGGAGTTTCTCCTCGAAGTGATGAGCTTTACAGTGATTGAAAAGGGGAGTGTAAAATTGGATAAGGCTTTAAGAAACCAAACATGGAGTCAACACTTATGGTGCTATATGGATCTGCCGGGGTGACCATGGCTTGTCAACTGTCTAGTAGTAACCTAGGTGATCTCATTTCCTCAGAATGGTGCCATATTGCCATGAAAGTATGGGTTTTGGGGAGCAGATGAAAGGATACAGAAAGTGAGTATTTCCAAGGGTTAGCTGTTTCCGACCATCTTTGAATTTACTAATACTTTTAGGGTCTGGTGTGCAAAGGGATGACTTGAGATGTGCGTGTGGAAAGTGCTACCCCAGTAGCTAATTTTACAGAAATAACATTCACTGGGTCTGGTGCGGGGTCCTGGAGTGCACATCTCAGCCAGCTTCTTGGTGGTTCTGGTGGGTGGCTTGATATCAAGATGATTCTCGATTGCTGGTAGGATTTTAAGGGATATATTAGGTGAGTAGATCAGCTCAGAGCTCAATCTGGGCTAAAGTCCAACAAGTGAATAATGAGGGCCGGGGATTTAGTTCAAGGGGTCCAGTGCCTGCCTAGTAAGTGCAAGGGTGTGGGTTCAATCCCTGGTAGCCACCACATACAACAATGCCAGGTGTGGAGACTCACACCCACCAGCAATCAGTACCACATACCACAGTGCCAGGCGTGGTGGCTCACGCCTGTAATCCCAGCACTGTGGAGGCAGAGGCAGGAGAAATGCTGTGAGTTCAAGGCTGAGCTCATGGCCAGCCTGAAGTACAAAAGCAAGACCCTGTCTCAAAAAAAAAAAGAAAAGTGAATAATGCTTTACAGGTCTGCTGTAGAGTTTTGATTTCGAAGGTGCAAAATAAAAGTGTGTTTACAGTTAAGGGTACAAGTGTAGATTGGAAAGCTTTTTTTTTAATCTCCCCTTTCTAAAAGTCATTTGGGGATAGAATAATGGCCTGCTAAATGGAAATTAGATTGTTGAAATCATCTTATGGGCCAATTTTAAAGAAGTTATTTAAATTTTGAAGTAAGAAATAGAGGACAGTGGAACTGTGTTTTTTTTCATAGCAAATGGAATCTAAAAATATACAATTGAGGAAAGGATACGGATGTTTGGGAAAGATCATAAACCCCATTGTATAAGGATATTAGAAAATATTAGAATGAACATCTACCTTTTGTGAGAAGAAGAGAATTTTTTAAAAAACGCCTCAAAGTCTACTTAATATTAAGTCTATGCATTGTCACCATGCTACTTACATTTCTTGGGCTGTCTCAATTCTATTGTATGTTGCTTGTGACTTCCAGCTAATGTTTTTCTTTTTCTTTTCTTTTTTTTTTTTTTTCAAAATCACATCCCTAATGTGCCTTTAAAAATCTAAACAGGACAAGGATACTCTCTGTCAGTGAACCACAGAATCTAAATTCTTGATGGCCTAGAGTCAAAAGGAAGGGGAAAATAAACTTGAGTTTATTGAAATTAGAAATAAAGTTATTCATAAAAATAGCGTTCTAACCCACATTTCTTGAAATCTGTTAGTGTGATCACATGAAATAGATTCTTCTGTAATAGAAACTTTTCATAAAGTTGTTTCTTTGTTGGCAGCACTTTTATGTCCAGTAGCACCTTGTGGAGAAGCCAATTTTTAAAAGGGGGCATCTAACCTCATACTTAAAACACTACCGAATTCTAGGAAATGACTTCTCTCAGCAGTCCCCCAATTCCTTGCTTATCATAGCCACATTAATCTTAATAGTCCAGTGAGACTTCTTGTTTTTTCATTGGTACAATTGTAATTTGTAAAGGGTCAAGAGGAATATGAATATAAACAGATTTTAGTCTTCAGTTTTTGGAAAGTTTGATTCAGCTCTCTGGTCTTCACCACAAATAACCTCCCAGGACACGCAGACAGCAAAGGAAGCAGATCATCGTGCAGGCTGAGACATCAGCTCCTAATTCCAGGGGCCTGTGCATGTTATCTTATCAGAAAAAAGTGGTTTTTGCAGAGGTGACTCGACTAAGAAGTTTGAGATGGGGAGATGATCCCGAATTATCGAGGCATTCCCTAATTCCAGTCGCAGAAATTTTCAGAAGAGAGAGTGGGAGGCAGATCTAATTCACAGAGGAGAGGAGGAGGCTGTGCGAACAGAGAGGCAGAGTGCAGCGATGTGGCCACAAGTCAAGGAATATGGCAGCTGCCAGTAGCCCGGGACCACTGAGCAGGGGGTTCTCCACCGAGGCTGTGCAGGGAAGGAGGTTCATGCACGTACACTTTGACTTAATGCAGTGAGACTGATTTGGAGCACGTGGTCTCCTGAACTGCAAGAGAATATAACGCTGTTGCCTTAAGATTTCAGGTTTGTGGCAATTCATCATGGCGGCCCTGGGAAAAGAACTCAGCAGTGAGTTGTCCCTAGACTCCCTTCCTTTGACTTGTTCTCTGACTTGTAGCAGAATGGTCCCCTAAGGAGCTCCTTAAAAACACACAGAGACTGGGTTTCTGTGTCTCATCCCAGATCCAAGCAATCGGGACTTTTAGGAATCTAAGGAGGTGTATTTCTAACAAGCTTCCCAAGAAACTGTGATGTGTGTTAGGTTTGACAGCCCAGTCATTACGATGCTCTGTTAGTTTGTAATTTCTGCTGTCAGAAGTTATCACTAATATAATGGCTCCAAAACAGTGTGGATTGGTTCTCTTACCATTCTGGAAGTCAGCAGTTGAGACTTAGTCTCAGTGGACTAAGACCTTGGCTCTCTGGGGGGAGAATCTAATCCCAGCTCTTTGCAGCATTTGTTGCCCTCTGTATTCTGTCATTAGTGACCCATCCCCCGTCTTCTGTGCTACTCTCTGCTACTCTAATCTCTGATTCTGTCATCAAACACCTTCTCTAACTTTCTTTTGTTCCTTTCATTGATATCACTGTGACTTCATCAGACCCTCCCAGGAAAGGCTTTCCTCCTAGGAAAGGCTTTTGAAGATCTTTGTCTTGGTCCCACCTGGAAAGTTCTACTTTGCCATACAAAATAACACTCATGCTTCCTGGGTGTAGGTGAGGACATATCAAGGTGCTATTCATTCCATTTGCCACAGACCCCATGATAATGTCTCATGTAGAAACCATGGATGCAAATGAAGCTCAGTCACAGGATGTCATGCTTAATTCTTGACTCGTTCACTGGTTTGTGTGTGTGTACGTGCACATTTTTATAAGTAAAGTATTAGGAATAGCAACATTTTCACAATACTACCTTTGTTAGAGAACATAACCTACAAAGCTACTACTTTCAAAACTTATTACATTATTACAACATTACAAATTAATAGAAAGGGCCAGGGATTTAGCTCAAGCGGTACCATGCCTACCTTGGAAGTATAAGGGCCCAAGTTGATCTCTGGTACTGAAAAAAAACAAAAACAAAAAACAAAAAACAAATGCTAAACCCAGGAAGTGATCAGATGGGATGATCTTTTTTCTGCAAATCATTATTAGTGCCTTTCCCATCACCCCTTGCCAACACACTTTCATAGTTATGTTTTTGTTACTAAGACACAATACCCAGCACTGCAAATGAAAGAAAGACAGGTTTATTTCAGCTCGCAGCTTGTAGAAGTTTCAGTCCATAGTCAGCTGGCTCCAAGACAGGGTGGCGTGGGTGAGCGGTATGGCTGAGGAGAGATAATCCATGGCAGAGTAGTGCAAAGCAGAGAGAGACGAAGGAACGAGGGAGATACCCTCTTCCAGGCTACCTTCTCCAACCAGGCTTCACCTCCTGGGTCTCATTGAATCACACTCATAGTAGACTGATCCACTAATGTCCCAACAATCCAGTCACCTCCCAAGCCCCACCTATGAATGCATGAGACTTTGAGGCAACATCTAGGTATGAACTATGGCAGCCAAATTCTAAGTGGAAACATAAACCTTGCTCTACAGATGTAGGTGTGAGTCCAAATAAACAACTGCATAAATGAAAACTGCGTGGTGCTTTGTACTTGTCACTGCAAGACTAGGCCTCAAGGGCCCCTTTCCAACTAGTTGGCCTTCTAAGATCTCGCTGTTACCGCTTATATCTAGCTGTTCTCCCTTCCAGTCCTATTTTACATGCTCACTGGTGTGGCTTTTGGAGTGATTGGCTCATGGATGCTTGGAACAATTTATACTCAAGTTTGAGCTAAAATAAATAGCATCTGAGACCCTAGTCATTTTTCCACTTTGCTTGGGGTAAATAACAGAGTGTGGTCAGATATGAAACTTTATCTGTGTAGACCCCATTAGGAAGGACACAAGAGAAGAGTGATGTTATTAGTGCTTGAGTATGTGTCCAGATTTGGGGGCCTGATAGCATTTTTCAATGCAACAACTGGCTCTCTATATATTTGCTTGTGAGAGAAAAGATGAAAAAATGATAGCCTTTTAAGATGATTTTTAATGAGATCTGAAGCCAAAAACAGGACCTTAATGAGATACAGCACAAGCCCCAAGAAGGCTCTTCTAATGAATGCTTTCAGGATTGGACTCTCTGCCTCATGTATTCGCTTTCTCACTTGGCTACCCTGTGAATCTGCAGCCTGTGTGGGTGGCAGCTTTCAGCACTGTGAATAAGCGGGATCCTGTAGAAGCAGAGATTCAAGGTAGTTAAATATTAAGTAATGTTTTTCCTATTTGCAGCGTGGCTCTTAGAATAAAGCAGTTGCAATAAGACAGGGAAGGATGAGTGTGCTGAGTGCTCATAAACTTGATTCTCCCTAAGACACTGTACAAACCACTGTGATTCAGAGAGAGAGACAAGGACAGTGATACAGGGTCAGAGAGAGAGGGAGGAGGGAGAAAAAGAGGGAAACACAGGGCTGGATTTTTTTTTTTAAGAAACGCTACTTAAAAAAGAGAAACTAGCAACGTTTAGCTGGGAAATGAGTTGCTTGGATTGCTTATTTGAAGTAGCATATAGTTTCTACCCTAATTTCTCTATATTTAGTAACTAGCACCCAATTCACTCACTCACTCCTTCATTCATTCACTCTTTAATTCATTCATTCATTCATTCATTCACTAAGTATTATGTGAGCACCCTTACACAATCCCACATCATTTAACATTTGATTAAGTAGCCGAGAAAGAGTTATGGTGGCAGGATGTGAACATGAGCTAAGCAAATATCACAAAAAGGAAGAAGTGACTCGGCAGCAAATAGTCAATATTTCTTTTTGGCTTAATGTGACCTAGCACCTCAGAGAGGGAGAAGTAGGGGTGAAAGGTAATCCTTTGTCAGTGTGTTTTGGCATTTTAGCATTAGCTTTTCCATTGGGAACTGAAGAAAGCTAAATCTATATTTTACGACTTACAACTTTTAGGAAGAAAAAAATCTCCCAGAGCATGAGCAATGATGCCTTTTCTTCTTATTTTTTTCCCTAGAACCTGGTTGATAGATGCCTGGCTTCCCGTGGGAGGATGTGCCCATTACTACACATAGTTAAGAAGCAGCAGGAACTAGCTGTGCCCCGGCTTACACAACTGGAGGAAAAACAATCAGCCCTGACAAAATAATTAGAATTCATCAAATTATATTAATATTCTATCCAGTAACTTCTTTATCCTGGTAGTTTCCAAAGCACATTAAGAGATAATTAGAGAAGAATGGTTCCATTCAGTGGCTACCGTACTTACTTGCAGGCTGTTGAGTTACTAGGTACTTACCTATATTATCTTTTGAGTAGTTTGTAATGAAGTTATAATGTACATGATCATTGTGTTTTCCCATGTGCATAGGGTCTCAGGGGATGCACAGGTAGTTTTAAAAGATTAGAGAATGAATGGATGTAGACTTTCAATCTTACTCTGAGAATTTTGTTTGCTTTTGGGGGTCCTGGGGATCAAACTCATGATCTTGCACATACAAGGTAGGCACCAGAACTACTGAGCTAAATCCCTGGCCCACTGTAGAAGTCTTGAAGTTGTTAGTCTTTACCAATTGCCAGATACCCTGTAGATTTATTTAGAATCATCCCCGAAGCAACCATGATTGTCATTATTATTATTATTATTATTATTATTTTGGATGAGAGGTTCCCATGACAGTGAATTAAGTGATGTATGAAGCTCCTGGGTGCTGAAACCAAGCATCCTCCCGTTGAGGTGAGTTCAGTTGAGTTTGCAGGGTGAATTGCAGCCAGTAACAAACAAGGGCACAATGTTAGACAAAAAAAGGAAGATGCTTGGAGAATCAAGCTGTCAATTTCATGGAAAGATTCAAGGTGATCAATAATGCAACCTGTTTCTGATGATCCAAACCATAGTCTTAGAGTTGAGAGCAGCACAGAATTGCTACCTGTTGAGCAAGCAATCCCATGGGATGGAAAAGTAGCTGGATTCTTTTTTTTTTTTTTTTTTGAGATAGGGTCTGGCTTTGTAGTTCAGGTTGCCCTTGAGCTCAGCCTCCAACTCACATCACAGCAATCCTCCTGCCTCTGCCTCCCGAGTGCTGGGATGACAGGTGTGAGCCACCACGCCTGGCACTGTGGTATGTGGTACTGATTGCTGCTGGGCATGAGTCTCCACGCCCAGTATTGTTATGTGGTTAACCGGGGATTGAACCCAGGTCCTTGCACTTGCAAGACAGGCGCCAGAACCACTAAGCCATATCTCTGCCCCCCAGTAGCTGGATTCTTGAAGAGAAAAAAGAATAAAGAGAAGCAGTGGCTAGCTACTTGAGAACTCACACATAAATAAGTACACGCTGGTGGGCCAGGGAACCAAAAACGCCCTGTAGGTTGAGATATTTCCTCACCCACCACAGCTGAGGATAGCAAAGTGCATGTCGGAAACAGAAATGAAGTTCAGTAGCTTTCGGTACATTTGAATGGCAACGCACATCATTTCTGCAAAGCTGCAGCAATTCGCTTGAAAGGGATGACAGATCTGGCCACATTCCCTTCAGCTTTCCACAGTGACTTGCCTGTCCGCTTCTTGGGCCCGATCAGGATTCAGACATTGTTATCATGTTGGCTCCTTTCAAACCTTCAGCTTGGAGGAATTATTAATTTTTTTTAAATTATAAAAGTTTTGGAGTATTTGATCCAGTTGCTCACTTTTGGTGAGCAGTGGAAAAAGTTAGCATTTACCGAGTTGGCGTTTGTGTGTTAAATGATGCTGACGTCTAAGTCGCCCAGTGCTGACTGGAGTGGGAAAAGAAGAGAAGGACTGGAGGGAAGGTGACGTGTCACGTGTGAGTTTCTGGCCTGGGAAGATGCAGGGCTTGCCATCCAGATGACAGATTGCTCCAAAGAGAAATTAATGTTTATTGTTGAAAGAAGGACTTGGTCTCAACAATGTTCTGCAGTGTGTTCTTTGTATTTTTAATGTTTTATTGGTGCTGGGATCGAGCTCAGGATGTTGCGCTGCACAGTAGGCACCAGAACCACTGAGTTACATCCCCAGCCCTGCAGTGTGCTTTGTACCCGCCATGTAACAGTCTTACAAGTCAGTGCCTTTCAAGAGTACATTAGTTTTTCAGAAACAGAGATCTGATACTTGGGAGAAAATTTTGTTTACTTTTCTAGTTCTTAGAATAAGTTTTTGGGTTTCTATGCAAACTAAGAAAGACTTCCTATTCTTTTCATCTTATACCCATATCCTATGCTACAGTTAAATGAGTAGATGGGATGTCACTCCAACAAATTACTAAAAATATTTCAAACCACTACTGTGAGGCTAGGAGGTTATTTTTTCCTTCATTGTACAATTTTAAATATACATTTACATGGCCTTTGATAACTTTAGCATTTTTGAACACAGACATATGTACAAACATACATGTGTACATATGTCATAATTTTGTCATACTTCATATTATTTCACCACACAAATAGCCAGGCAATAAGAAGCTATATTAAAAGACATCACAAAACACTTATGTCCATCAAGAACTTTACATGGACTATCTTTGTTAATATGAATAAAAATCTAAAGAAACAAACATTACTTTTATTCTGTGAATCACTATTAGATATTTGTCCAACATGATCAACACAATAGATTTGTGTGTGAAGATTTGAATAAAGTTCTTTCATTCAAAGTCTTTGAAAATGGTAAAAACAATTGTAGTGTCACTGCTCAAAGGTAAACATTGGCAGCATCTTATTGTAGGTACTATCAGATTTTTTTCTAATCTACAGTATCTGTTTCCTTTTCCTTCTCATCGTCATAGCTGGAGTTGAGGTAAGCAACAGAAATCCATTCCAGTGATTACTAAAGGAGATTCGAGGGAGGACTCTGCTTGAGAAGAAAGGGCTACAAGAGCTACTGAGGGAAGAGCCCGTGAAGAAGGGGCTTGGAAACAGACAGTGGGGGCCTGGGGTTTCCCTTCCCAGAGGGGGGTCTGTGAAGAAATGGTCCTGGAGCCCCCAGGAGTTCTGGGATCCTAGTGGAACCGAGGTCCAGAGAGAAGGGACCAGTGCAGTTGGCAGGGTGAGACTGCAGAGAGAAATCGATTGGCCTCCAGAATTTCTGCCTGTCCTTCTAGTCTTGTCTCCCATTGGTCTTCCTATTGGTAGGACCCAACAGCCTTGATGGAAGCCCAGGTGCGCAGCCTTTTAAAGCACAGAGGAGAGCAGAGACCCGTGGTTGTTGTAGGGGAGATGGAGAGAAGTGCAAGTGGTGAAATGGCAACGCAGGTTCTCACTGTGCATAACCAGCTTCCTGTTTTGCTAAAAGGATCAGCTCCCCATGGCTGAGCGCTTAGCTTGTCCCGTGGAGATACGGAAGCATTTATTGCTGAGTAGAGGTATTTGGGTTATTTGCAACTTTATAATTATTATTACTAATGCTGTAATGAACATAGCTATAGACACATTTTTGTATGTGGCATTTGTCATCTCCTTAGAAGAAATTCCTTGGGAACTTTGGAGGAACTGGCGTTTGAAAGTCCACAATTTGAAATACAATACAATGGGGCTAGTTCTTTTCTTCTTTTGCAGTATCAGGGATTGAACTCAGGTCCGTGTGCTTCCAAGGTAGGCATGCTACCACTTGTGCTAAATCCCCAGCTTTGTGACTTTTAAATAGTGTAACTCTTAGAGGCAGATTTTTTGTGTTCAAAACCTGGCTGTCCCAGTTTTAAGCTGTGGGACCTGGGACAGGCTAATTAATCTCTCTGAGATGCAGTGTCTTCAGGGGAGTTTTAATGGATCAATCAGATAATAGATATAAGATCCTTCAAATATTATACTACTTTTCATAAGTACCATATAAATATTGACTATTATTATGTGTGAAGCTTTTGGTATATCTTGACAAACTGTTCAGAAAAAAGTTTGTACTAGATTGTTTCCTTCAGCAAGTTTTAGGGGGCACATTTCCCATCCGTTGATCATTTCTCTTAATCACTGCCAGTGTAATACACCAGAGATGCAATCTCATTAGCATTTTAATTTTCAATTGAGATTTAATTTGGAGATAAATTTACTTCCTTTGGTATAGATGCAGCTTGAAAATCATGTAATACTTTAAGGTCATTATGAACATTAATCATGGTCCTATGATTGCACATGGCTGATGGTTAATTCAGAGCTCTGGTTTAGAATATTGGTTGCAGAACGTAAGAGCTTGGTGTCTGTGTAAATAGTGTTTAGTAATGAATATTCATGAGATATCTAGCCTAGCTAAATGAATGGACCACCTCAGGGGTTAAACAAATGCACATGTTTTCCATAATGGAATTCTGGGTATATAACAGATGTACAGTTTTGGTGTGGAATGGGCTAATAGTCATCACAGGACACGTGAACTCCTCCTTGCACCTGCTCAGGTTCTGCACATGTATGCTTTGTCAGTGGTGCTGCTGATGTCGATCTGGGAGGTGGAGTGAAAAGTGAGTGCTTTTAGGTCTGTCATGCATAGTGCATGGTTATGATGCTGATGGTGATAATTTCATTCACAGCTACCTTTTGAATGACCTCTCCTCTTTCAAGTTAGTTCTTCAACTACATCCCCAACAAGAAAGAAGTTCATCTACTCCTCAAAAGAGTCTGCTTAAAATTCAAAGTAGACACAGTGGTTTAAAGTTTAATGATGAAAATTCAGTTACATTTCTTTGAATATAAGAAGGTACATGCTTTAGATCTGCCTCATCTGTGACACATTCATGGTGATGGTGGAACAAATGGGACATTCTTATAGCTAACGAATGAGAAAAGCTGCTGGCATCCAGAGGTCATTGACTAAGTCCTTGTGAGTTTCCACAGTTGTATCATATGATGTCTGAGGAGAAAGGAAGTCTAATGGAGAATACATTTTTGTAGAAAAGACTAATTGGACCCTTCTTTTATGATTAGTTCTATTATGCTTTCTTTGGCAAGTCTCCCTACTTGACAATCAAAAGGATTTCTTAAAGAACAGAAAAATATTCTCCTTTTCTCCTAGAAGTTAAGAAGTTTTCCTTCTGCTTTTATCCTTTGAAAGAAGCTAAGTCCAGTGTGGTGGTACACTCCCACAATACCAGCACTTGGAAGGTTGAGGTAGGAAGACTGCTGTGAGTTTGAGGCCAGCCTGAACTACATAGTGAGACCCTGTCTCAAAAAAAAAAAGGAGATTTCAGACAACTGGTACAATTTGTTAAATATTTAGTGGACTTCACTAGTGAATCCATCTAGGACTGCTTTCTATTTGGAAAGTTACTAAATATTGACTCCATTTCTTTTTTTTTTTTTAGGTTTTTGGAGACAGGGTCCCGCTTTGTGGTTCAGGCTGGCCCTGAGCTCAGCCTCAAACTCACATCACAATCCTCCTGCCTCTGCCTCCCGAGTGCTGGGATTACAGGTGTGAGCCACCACGCCTGGCACTGTGGTATGTGGTACTGGTTGCTGCTGGGTGTGGGTCTCCACACCCAGTATTGTTATGTGGTTACTGGGGAATCGAACCCAGGCCCTTGCGCTTGCAAGACAGGTGCTGGAACCACTGAGCTAACTCCCCAGCCCTTGACTCCATTTCTTAAACAGACATAGGCCTACTAAGACAGTCTATTTCTTACATAAGTTTTGGCATCTTTTAGGAAATTGGTCCATGTCATCTAGGTTATAAAATTGATGGACACTGCGTTGTTCATGGATTTCTTTATTCTCCTTTGGATGACTGTGAGGTGGGTAGTGACATCCCCATTTTTGTTACTAACAATAATTTGTACCTTCTCTTCATTTTTCATAATTAGCTAGACTGATCTATTTTATTGATTTTTTTCAAATAACTTTCTTTTTGTTTGGTTTTTAAAATTGTTTTTCTGTTTTCAGCTTTTCTATATTTGATGAGGGTGATGATAACAGCTATCAGGTGGTACATTTCTATGCAAGACAAAACTCAGTGGGTTTTAGTGAAGAAATCCTTGAAAAGTTATGGAGTAAGAACTGAGATTTGGTTTATTCTAAATAAAGACTGTAACAAAAGTCCTGAGGAGTTTTTACAATTGAGAAAAGCTGTACAAAACCAGTCTACTTTCTGAAAAAGGAGTCTATCATATAAAATGCTCTTTTTAGGCATTATTTAGGAGAATGTATTATTGTTCTGTATTGTATTATTATTGACTGCTTGTAAGAGATTTCAAAGGCAGTACCTTTTGCCTTGGCCTCCTCCCTGTACCTGGTGAATGCAAAGACTCTGCTACCTGGCTGTCCTGTGTTATTATTTGAGTTGCAAACAACTGAATAGTTGTTTATAATCAGTGTTGACTCAGACTTACTCCAATGAAAAGGTTGGTCTGAGATCTAGATGTATATAGATATATGTGTATGTGTATATATAAAATTATATGTCCATCCATCACAAAATATCACTGATATGGCAGAGAATCACAGGAACAAAGACTTCAAAATGGTAGCCCTAGAAGACTCACCCTAGCAGCAAAATGGTGGGCCTGGAGGCCCGGCCCAAAACTAAAATGGCTGACCAGGAGGCCTTGACCTAGAAACAAAAAAATGGTGGGCCTAGAGGTCCCAGCCTAGAAACAAAATGGTGAGCCTGGAGGCACCATCCCAGAAATAAAATAGTGGGCCTGGAGGCTCTATATATATAAAAAAAAAGTTGCCTAGGAGGCCTTGCCCCAGGAACAAAATGGTGGGCCTGGAGTCCCTGCCCAGGAAACAAAATGGCTGACCAATAAGCCTTGCTGTATAAACAAAATGGTGGCCCTAGAGGTTCTGCCCTAGAAACAGAATGGTGGTGCTGGAGGCCCCACCCAAAACCAAAATGGCTGACCAGGAGGCCTTGCACCAGAAACAAAATGGTGGGCTTAGAGATCTTACCCTATAAACATAATGGGCCTGGAGGCCTCACTGAGAAACAAAATGGCTGACCTGGAGTCCTTGCACCAGAAACAAAATGGAAGGTCTGGAGACCTCACCCTAGAAACAAAATGTGGACCCAGAGGCCCCACTCCCAAAACAAAAAGTGGTAGTTAGCTCAACTCTCTAAGTTAAAAATCTGGATTGCCTTTAACTTTTATGTTAGCATATATTGTGGAGGAAAGCAGTTACATTAGCTCTATATTACATGGTGATTAGAGAAATATTACATCATTCACTTTGAAATCTAATGATGTTAACAATATGTTAATTTTAAGATGGTACTCCTTGAAAGATACGATAAACATTAAAGACCAAGAAAATAAAGATACAGGTGTTTCAAATGAAAATGCTTATGAACAGTTTGGCTGCTTTCTTCATACAAAGGGGAAGAAATTCTTTTTCTATAAGCAACTCTCCAGTTAAAGTTTAGAATCACATGATTTAGATATTATTTTAAAAGTGAAGAATAAATATGTAATATTAATTCACTAGCCATTTGTCAAGGATTTCTCTGTGATAGGGTAGACTTAGGACATACAGACATATGAAAACAAAGCATAACTATATTTAAAAAAAATTCATGCTGGGAAAAGAGAACCTTTTAAAGTAATTATAATGAGTTAAATGGTAATTTGAAAACATATTGATCTTCAGAAATGTTTATTGTCAAAAGATTTCTAAATATATATCACTATATGTGTATTTTGTTAAACTTTTGAAGTTTAATACACATGTAATAATTATGGTTTTTAGTCACCACGGCTTTCTGTACTTTTTGTCCTTTATCTGTTTTTTTCTGTAAATTGTTTCCAAATGAATCAGCGGAGATCTAATTTGGTAATTTAAGAATGTTTATTGATTATCTACTTCATATGGTCTCTAAAATAGCAAAAAGGAAGATTTTTTTCAAGAAAATTTAAAGCATGTTGAGTTTTGAAAAAAAGCACTGTTGGTGATAGTTGGAGGAAAAAAGGATTTTTTAATGTAGAAAATTTCACCACAAAATTATATGACAAAATTATGACACAATGCAAAGAATAGAGAAGAAAGTTAATTTGCAAACCTGAAACCTGGACTTTTGCAGATTTCTAAATTATCAACAACTTGGACCACCTTATCTTCCATTGCTTCACTTTTACGATACCGAAAACGTGCAGCAGGAAGAACTAAACAGCTCACGAGAGAATGCTATTTCCAGCCAAGTGATTGGTGGCCCAGGGATTTCAGATTGGTTGGGTCAGATTCAAATGTGTATGTAATTCAGGGTGAATTCTCACCCTAACAATGCCTAAATGTTAACGACTCAGTTGTTGCTTGAAATCATCAAGGAAAAGAAAGAAATAATTGGAGAGGAGGAGAAAATAAGGATTTTAAAAACAAAATAGCCTTTGATGTGCCCATTTTCTTACACACTGCTGGAAAATAAAGCAGAGAACAACATATTCAATAACTGTCTGGTGCATGAAATACCCTAAAGGATGTGATAAATATCTTGTTTTAGCATCTGAAAAGTATGTTTTAAAATTTTTTATAATGTAATAAAATTCTGTTGTATTAAAGCCAAAGAGGTGATTCCCTTACACGATGAAAAAGAGTGATTTTACTTTGAAATAATAAGCTCTCCTCAGCCTTTATAAATATATTCTCCCACCTGAAACTTTTCTAGAGATTCTTATTGATTAATCAATAAGATATTCAATACAGTTTTCTCATTCTGTGCATATCTACTGTTTATTTGACTTTTTTATTTTGATCTGAATATTAGTAATGAGTGGAGCTTATTGTAAAGGTGGACAACATGAGCTAGTTTTGCTGCATAGTGGAACTGAAATTTAAAAAGGAAAATAGCTTCTGAACTGAGCTTGCATCTTCACCCGGATTCATGCTTCATCCCGGGTGCTCCTTATGAACAGGAGTGCCCCGTTTCTAGCCAGTCTGTCTAAGTCAGGAATCCTCAGGGTGCTTGCAGCATTGGTGCTCTCTCCAAGCGCCACAGGGGAATCAACTGATCACATGCCACACTGGACCCTTGGAAATGGCGAAGGAGTTTCCACTGGCATCACACTTACTGGATTTTTACCCTCTGAGAAGTGTTTCCTTTAGCCCGGTTCATGGCAATTTAGTCAAGGAACCTTTGCTATTTTTTCCACCGTTCTTACCTGAGCAACTTAGTTTTTGACCCTGAACCACCCAAGGAGCAGAGACAAGAGACATCATAGACTTGCTTGTGGCTGGGAAAAGAAGTAGAAGAGCTTTCTCAAATGCCTCATTGTGAATCTGCTTTTTATAAAAACCCACTGAGCTTCCCAAGCCAGAATGAGCAGCATTTAGTTGCGTGTTGAGGATTAGACGGTGGACTTCTCAACAACTTTTCTCTTGACTTTCTCCAGCAACAATGTAATAAATGATATTTTCACATTTAAAAACATGATCCCAGGGAGGAAATTTTCCCTGGAAGCAGTTGCCAGACAAGAAGCTGCCTCAGCCAAAACATTTTATAGCCCTTCTTGGCTCCCCGACCATGCTTGAGACGAAGCCAGCATTTTACTCTATTTTGACTTTGACTATACTGAGTGTTTCCCCACCAATAAGTGTAACACGTTGCTAATTCTCTGAGCTGCCAGCAAACATTTTAGGCTCTTGTAATACTAACAAATGATTGGCTTAGGTGTTTCGTGATAAGGTATGAATTAAATATTCAGCTTACCCATAAAGTGCTTTCAGGCTAATAAAAGAAATAAATTACATATCAGTAGCTTTAAGTGGCTGGAGAAGGTCAGGCGTTCGGTGGGAGAAAGGCAGGCTAATTTTTCAGGGAGTGTTCAGCGCGAGGGAACAAACATAATACTTGCCAGCGGGAGCAAGGCATTGTGGGAGGCGTTGTTGAGGAAGTGGTCTGCGGACTTGACCTAGAAAGGTTTCTTGGGGACCTCTGGAGACGGAGCCTGTGGGAGACAGGATCAGTTTCTACGCCGAGCACAGAGGTGGTGAGCGTAGGGCGCTCCACCAGGTGGAGGGATGCATGGTTAGATCATCTAAGAGAGGAAAGGTCCAAATGAAAGAACCGTGGATAGTCAGGTTAAATATGCAGGCGCTACCCTTTGGCCAACTGGACAGACAGCCAAAGTATTTAAACTGAGAATAATATTCTTTAGTAAGGTCTTTCTGAGAGCACGAAGTACAAGAGACTAGAAAGGGACAAGATATAGCAGAGAGAAGGGTTGCCCAGCACTCATCAAACTTTAGAATTAAACTCACCTGGTGTACTGGTAAAATTTTTTAAATTCCCAAAGAAGTAGAGAATTGACCTCGTTGTGGAAGTTTCCATGGAGGACATATCTAAAAAGGAAATTATTGTGATCGACCGATGCCTTGAATGTGAAGACTAGATGTGGACGACGTTTCTGCAGCTATTACTTCGTTTTTCTGTATGTTTACTTTTTGAAGTGTTTTTACAGTTAGTATGGGAATGCGTCTGACTATTTCAACAGCAGAGTGAAGCCAGCAGCTCTAAGTCAGGGTAAACCCCGAGTAGGTTCAGCAGGGACAGGAAGTCAGGGCCGTCCTCGGGCCCCACCCCTGCGGCAGCTCCTGGGCCTCCCCTTTCCCATCCCCCCTTCATCAGCTCCACGCAAACAAATTCAAGCCTGCTGGTTTCTATTAGGAACAGTCATTTGTCTCCATGTAAATCCTATTTATTCATTTAAGGAAGAGGTTTTCCCTTGATTATACAACTGCGAGTTCTACGGTTCATTTCAGGAAATCAGACTCCTTGGTCGTCTTAAAAGGCAAAAACAAAGTCTCAGAAAGAACGAAGGCATGGTTATCCTTGAGAATAGCAGAGTCCATAAAATGCCCACTAAATTATAAGAAAAATGGCACTGTCTCCTGCTCCTGTGTGTCTTCCTCTTCTACGAGTTACACAGAATTTAATATGCTGCAGCCAATGTTTAATACTGGCGGGTTTAAGTGCTGATGAGCTGGTATTTGCGCTGATCTTTTTCTTCCTCACTGCGCCTAATGGATTACTAAATTTAAGTGCTCAGGGCATAGTTTTGCCCTCCTTTGTGAGTGCGTGGCTCTTATTGACGTCAGCCGGAGCCCTGTGTCTCTGCAGGGCAGAATTTGGCACTTGCATGTAGAATATTTTTAAACTATAAAATTGAATTACAAAGGTATTGCATCTGCTTTTTATATAGACATTGTTTGGTTTATTAAGGAATGTTTCATAAATCTAGCCAATTCTGCAGGACCTACATATTTAGCTAAGCAAACTATTTTTAGAAATTACATAAAAAGGAGAGTGAACTTTTAATTTAAAATCAGAGTTGTTTAGTATGGGGTTTATAAAAATGAGTGTGATATATAGTTGAAAGTAAGCTTATTATTAAGATGTGCTCTTATTTTTAGCAAGAATGCTGGGTCGTACAATTTAGTTTTCTATTTTCATTATGAATGCATCAATGAAAATGGTAAACAGAGTATCAAAGAGAACCTACCAACACCAGGAATATACCTGTACATCTTTTTTTTTTTTCCTTCTTGGAACTGGTAGAATCGAATGGAACATGTTTCTTACACAGAGTGCAGATAAAGAAACTGATCATTCATTCCCCGTCACCTCTGAATCCCAAATCGGCCCCTATTTTATTTTATATTTGAGAAGACGTCTTTTATAGCTCTTCTCACTTTCTGTCTAGACCCCACCACAAGTGTATGTGTCACTTGTGGGTAGACAGTGATCCCTCCTGGATATTAATAACCAAAAAAACCAAAACAAAACAAAACAAAAAAACCCCCATACCCAGGGGTCTTCTGTTTATTCTGTCCATGATGTAATAGCTACCACAGTCCCTAGAGTCCTCATCCTTTCTCTGAAGTTTACTTTTAGAGAAGACTAATTTTTACATATGTTTGTTGTTGACAGGGACTTTCATATCTACAGATCTCCATTTTTTTTCATCTCTGTCATTGATAAAATACATTAGACTCCTTCACATCATTCTAATGTGGCAAATGATAATCTAACCCACTAAAATTTCCTTGTTGAGCTAATATATAGAAAAAAACTATTTATAAGCTTGGGGTTTGCTAGCTGGACAGTTTTAGCTCTGTTGGCAGATTTGCCCTCGGAAATAGAAGAGTTTCTAAAGTGTAAGGATTATGTAAACATTGAGTCAACTTTAACGAATGCCACCTGGGGAGATTCACTCAGGAAATCCAAAAACCAGGGGCCAGTTCTGCATCCCTGCAGTGATGGGTCATCTTAAGCGAGACTTGGGCATTCCCCATGATTTTTCTCTATTGTTCCAAGTCGGCTTCTTTGGAAAGCAGTGACCGGGAGGAGCACACTGGGGGAGAGACCTAGATCTGTGATACCCGCATGTTTGAATGTTGCTACGGTAGACATGAAAATAAACAATGAGAACCTTTTTTTCCCAAGTGGAAACATTTCTTCCCTCTGACTGAGAAATTATAGAGTGAAACAGGACACAGTAGGAGGTATTATAATTCAGCAGGACGGGAGTATTTGGAGTCTTTGGGCTCATGTGTCATTTTGATCTAGTTCTTCCTTTTATAGATGAATAAATGCTGAATGGGAGAAATTACGTGAGAATTGCGCAGCCAGGACATGGCAGATTAAGGACTCAAGCCAGATCTTCCGATCCATTATTCTGGGATGTTTCTTATGCATGAGGGCTGAAAGACTTTTGGAGACTAGTTTTGTTCCTTTTTTCCTGCTCATGTTTCTCACAATTCCAGTATGTGTCCCTCATGGTAAGTGGATGGTTAGTGGCATTGTTCATGTGTGAAAAACCTTCCTGTGTGACTGATAGGGAGAAACTGTGCTGTGTTTCTCACTCCCCCATCCCAGCACCAACAGACAGCACCCTCATTGAGAGTTTGGGCCTATTCTTCCTGAGTACTATTTGTATTTGTAATTTTTTAAAAATTAATTTTATTAGTACATTATATATATACATTATGATCATAATCAACATTGAAAATTTGTACCAGTACATGATGCATCTTAATTCTTTTTTTCCCCTTCCCCTACCCTCTTTACAACCCCTGCCCCCTATATACATTAGCTTTGTTTCCTTTTTTTGTTTTTTACCATCAAATTTGTACTCTGGATTCTTAAACACATCCATGAACAAGTGCGCCATGTCCTGCTGCTTCAAAGCTCTTTTAAGGGGCTTTGAAAAACCTGTAAACAAAATGAGTTGTACAAAAGTACTTCGATTTGTTCACCCAGAGTTTGACTGCGAATGGCCATTTCTAGGCTTCTTTCAGCCTAGTGCAAAGGTGATTTGGACAGGCACAGTGGTCTTTGGTATAACCCGGGTGACAACAAAGGCTAGTGTTCTACTTGCTTGTGAGCTGAGGGTCAGCCCTGGTTCTCCGAGCTTTTGTTAGATAAGAAGGGGCAGCTGTGTTCCAGAACGTTTCGAGTTTTCATGTCAGTGTCACAGGACCAGGAAAGCCGTGGGAGACTCACCTGCTCTCAGCCACCAAGGCTGAAGATCTTAACTCCAAAGTGAGACGAACAAGTGAACTT
>PVIR01021346.1:0-12856 GCA_004026965.1 Petromus typicus
AAGACAGGCGCCGGAACCACTGAGCTAACTCCCCGGCCCTCAACTCTTTTTTTTTTGAGACAGGGTCTCGCTTTGTAGTTGAGGCTGGCCCTGAGCTCAGCCTCAAACTCACATTACAGAAATCCTCCCGCCTCTGCCTTCCGAATGCTGGGATTACAGGCGCGAGCCACCACGCCCGGCACTGTGGTATGGTACTGATTGCTGCTGGGTGTGAGTCTCCACGCCCATCACTGTTGTATGTGATTACCAGGGAATCGAACCCGGGCCCTTGTGCTTGCAAGACAGGTGCCGAACCCTTTCTTTTCTACTCTGAGGAAGAGTCTTGATAATTTGCTAACAGCTGTGTCAGCTGCTCTGGGACTTTCAGTTCTCTGCCTCTCGAAGTGCTGGGATGACAGGCAAGCTGCCACTGTGCAGTTTTTTGGTCTTTAGATGATATTTCTACTGGGTGAAAACTTCCCTAATTATGCTTCCTCTGTGCAGGCTCAGAGGACCTTACTGCCCGCCCCGCCCCTCCCAGCCTGTCTTGTGGACCTTACTTGTTAGCTGGGTTCCTATGTTGAATGGCCTCGTGTGATGGTACACACATTCCTGCAGCCCCAGCACTCAGGAGGCTGAGGCAGGAAGGTTGCCAAGAGTTCCAGATCAGCTTTGACTACGTAGTGAGACCTAACTCAAAAAACAAAACCTTCACACTGATTATCAGCAAAGCACGATATCCCTGCTATGTAACAAATGAGGAACAGCCCCACGGAGGGAAAGTTTTGCCCACACTCACGGCGTAAAGTGACAGTGAGATTTGAACTCTGTGACCCATTCTTGTTTCTCCTTCCCAGTCCAAGACACTGAATGCAGGGCCTTTGCATCCAGCTACATATCCATGCTCTTTTTATTTCTTATTTTGAGAGTCTCCCTGTGTTATTAAGTAGTCCAGGTGGGCTAAAACTGAGATTCTCTAATATCTGAGATTACCAGGGTGGCTTTCATACCAGACCCCAAATGTGGCTCTGAGAGAGACAGAGACAGAGAGAGAGACAGAGAGAGAGAGTGTGTGTGTGTGTGTGTGTGGCGGGCGTTTATGTGACTGTGTGTCTTGTACACCGTGGGTCAGACCAGACAGCCCGCCCAGTGAGCCTCCTGTCCTCCCCCATGCTGTGCTGTCCTGACTGCCCCGTGCCGCCCTTACCTTAATGGTCTCTTTGGCCACTTTGGGCTTGAAGTCTCTGCTCAGACGCTGGACTTCATCAAAGAATCGGGAGAGATTCTGCGGGAGGGGACACGGGCATCAGCTAACCCCGAGGGCAGGGCTGCAGGCCGAGGGGCAGGAGCACACGTGTGGAGAGGCTTCCTCCCTCTGGGCCGCGGGGTGCTCACCTTGCTTTGGATCCCAGAGGGTGGCGTCCAGGCAGGAAAGAGGATTTCTGCAGGGGACAGGGCAGGGCTTATGAAGCTCAGTTTGCGGGGGTCAGGCAGCAGGGATTGTAGCAGGGGCCAGGTCAGGCCAGGTACCTTGGCAAGTGGTGTTCTGTCGGCCATTGGTGTACCCAGGAAGTGGCTTCCAGCCCTGGTGGCAGAGGCACTTGTATGACCCCTGGGAGTTGCGACAGACGGTGGAGCTGTGGCAATGATGCTGCCCGGTGCTGCACTCATCCACCTCTGGGGACACAGACGAGGGTGTTAGGCCATCCCCCCACCATCAGTTCTGTCCCCTCCCGGCCCCACTCCTTCCACACGGTAGTGCCCAGCCTTGGCTGGCGGCCACACCCCCTGGCACTGAGTCAGCCACGTGTGAGGGAGCAGACACTCGCTGAAGGCTGGCGGTGTGCGGCGCGCAGTGTGGGGTGCGCAGTGTGCGGGGTGCGGGCTGGGAACCACGGACAGACTTCCTCCCAGTTAGTAAGCAGGTGCCGCCCGGGGACCCCGGGAGCCTCCCCATCAATTCTCCAGCTCCTCGCTGGGAGCCCGGGATCTTTTCTCATCCGGCCTCGGAAGGCAGTGCCTGGCAGAGAGGGCACCTCCAGCACTGGTTCTGCTTGATTAGAAGTGACAGGTGTGTGGACTGTGAATCCTGCGACGCTGGGACTGTGGACTGCACCTTTGCAGACAGTGCTGCGGGGGCCATTGGGCGATCCCGGAGCCGGCGTCCAGCCGCGCCGGCACTTGCACTCGTAGCTCCCGACAGTGTTGAGGCAGTGGGCAGAGCTGTGGCACGGGTTTTGTCCAGAGGTACATTCATTCACATCTGAAGACAAAGCCTGGACATCAGACGGGCCTTAGCCGACTCACATCTCCCCCGACTCGGCCCTCCTGCCTGTCTTGTCGCCTCCCCAAACCAAGGCTCCTCCTTGCATGGGTACCAGCTGGTGACTTCAGCTGTGCCTTTAGAGCACCTTGTGGTGGTGGCTTCCCTGCGGGGGAGGGGGCACAGCGGGGCGTGTCTTCAGGCTTTAAGAAGTGAGACTAGCAGGGAAACAATCACAGCAGCTGGACTTCCTGATTAAGCCTCTGCTCTGGCGGAGGCTGCCCCTCTCAGGGCTAGAGGCGGCACTTTCTTCTACTTGTACATGACAAGTAAGGGGCAGAGTCTGGGCTCAAGTTCCCCTGGGCCTCCAAGTCCCTGCCCTTCTCTGTTCCTGGATGAGACTTCCATGAAGCACTGAGGGACCCTGCTCAGCTCTGTCCAGCCTCAGACCTCTTCCCCGGGCCTCTACCTGCACAGCGCTTCGGGCCCTCTGGGGTGAACGTAAGCCCTGGTGGGCAGCAGCCACAGTCGTCGGCAGTGTGGGCCTGGCAGCCTTTGCGGTTCTTTGTACACTGGTTCACATCTGGAAGGTTCTCTGTACGCTGGTTCACATCTGGAAGGTTCTTTGTACGCTGGTTCACATCTGGAAGGGGAAGGGAGGAGGCTGCAGCTGTGGGCAGCTTCTGGGCCGGGTGCCGGCCAGGCTTCCCGGCACTGAAGCAGCTGGAAGACTCCATCTCCTCCCTGAGCTGGGCGCCTTTTCTAATTCTCACAGAGGCGTCCCACGGTCAGTGCAGTGGCCCGGGCTCTCTTGTGCAGATGTGGCCGGAAGCAGCCACCAGCTCCAGCGCCCTCTGCCTCGTGGGGCAGCTCCCAGCAGGGGCAAGGGCGTCACCATTACTTGTGTCCCAGCCGAGGATTCACAGCAGAGCCGAGATGGGACCCGAGTGCAGGGGAGACGCCCATCTTGGCTCCAAGTGGTGGCCTGTGGCCTCATTCCACCAGGGCTGCGTCCCGTGCCGAGGGCCCCGGGGAACTGTGTGACCTTGGAGGACAGGACTATCACCCCCACGGGCTCTGCTGAGGTCAGGGCCCCCGACGCTCGAGCACACAGAGAGTGGGGTCAGGATGCAGGTGCCAGGCTCAGGGCCCAGGATTTCCCAGAGGCACGTGGTGGCGACAACCTGCGTTCTAGCCTTGTGCCAGGTCCAGGCAGCCAGGACAAGGAGCAGATGCTGACGGGGTGGCACAGGTCATCCCGTCATCTCTGGCTCCCCTCCACCAGGAGGCAGACGAGCCCGGCTTCTGTCCCCTCGGTGCCCCACTCCGGCTGCACCCAACTCCAGGGCCGTCCATACCCGACTCAGGCTGTTTGGAGCCTTGATGCCAACCTGCCCACCCTCACCCAGCTTCTTCCTTGCCAGCATGCAGAAGGACCAGTGACTTGAGCTTCAGGGTGAGGACCTGGGCAGGACGGCCTGGGGACCGTGTGCCTACCCTCTGTCCTTCCTCCTGAGGGTCCAAACTGGCTTCCTGGGTCCATCGTAGCCCAGAGGTCAGGGAGGCTTCTGAGCGTGGCCGAGCCTGAAGTGGCAGGCATCGTTTGTGCTGTCGCTGGGAATAGGAAGAAGGTGCCATGCTGGCTGGACTGTGCCCGTCTGAGCTTCACAAAGCACCCAGGGCACTATTCCTTCCGGTTTATGCAAATGAGGTGAAACAGATGGAATGTTCTGATCTTCTGGGAGTGAAGGATCTAGGTCTCGAGCACCACAGAGTCGGGGGGCCCCATGACACCCAGAAAAAGCTCCAGTTGTCACGGGGCTGTGACACCGATAAGTCCTTCCGTGATGAGACGCAGCGCAGGTGGTAGGTGCCGCTCCAGTACGGCAGACTGCTTTGTGTCACGTGCTGTGGGGGGTGCTCAGGTGCAGTGGGTCACCTTGTCCCTGTCCCTGGAATTCATGTCCAGCCTCTGCCTCTCCACCTGCCCCAGCAGCATCAACCACCTCACCACTCTGTCCGAAGGGCTGGAGCACCTCATGCTGACCACCCATGTCTCCCTGGACTGTTGCACAGCTTGGTCACTGCACAAGTGACCTGTGACATGCAGGGGCTGGGTTCCCCTGGGCCTGACCGGAGTGAGCTCTGCAGCTCAGAGAAGCCAGATCCTAAGAGTGAAGAAGTCTGCGGCAGGGCGGTGAGTGCTCACCAGCACGGGACGCCCTGGCTCTGTCTCCAGAAGGGCCGAGGATTTAGCTTAAGTGGTACCACGCCTACCTTGCAAGCACAAGGGCCTGAGTTCGATCCCTGGTACTGGGGGAAAATAAAGCCATGAAGTCCCCAGGCCGCAGCTAGCAGGGCACCAAATGCCCTCAGATCTTATTCACCTTCCCAGCAACTGCACAAGGTAAGAGCCGCTGTTCCTCCCTTTCTACAGATGGCTGAACCAAGGCACTGAAAAGGCAGGAACTCCACGGTACGCGAGGAACAAGGATGAAGCTCCTGCTGCCAGGCATGGCGCACAACCCAGGACCCAGCACCCAGAAGGCTGGGGTAGGTGGACCCTAAGTCTGAGCCCAGCACTGGAAACTTATGACTCAGCAAGACTGTCTCATGATTTTTTTTTTTTTGAGACAGGGTCTCGCTTTGTGGTTCAGGCTGGCCCTGAGCTCAGCCTCCAACTCACATCGCAGCAATCCTCCTGCCTCTGCCTCCCGAGTGCTGGGATTACAGGCGTGAGCCACCACACCCGGCACTGAGGTATGTGGTACTGGTTGCTGCTGGGCGTGAGTCTCCACGCCCAGTATGGTATGTGGTTACCGGGGATCGAACCTGGGCCCTTGCACTTGCAAGACAGGCACCGGAACCACTGAGCTAAATCCCCAGCCCAGTCTCAAGATTTAAAAAGGGCTGGGAGTGCAGCTCCGTGGCAGACCAGGGGTCTGGTCCCCATATTAAAAAACAGGGACTCCTTTTTCCTTCTTTTTTTCTCCTTTACACAAAATCATAGTTTCACATGTCACTGGACAAGAGGGTTTCTGTGTGAGCCGTGATGTCACCAGCACAGGAGGCGGGACGGGGTCCTCGGCTGCTGCACAGCGGCTCTGGGAGCCCTTGAACCTCAAAGGAGTCATGGGCGTGGGGAGGTGCTTACTTCGACACTGGTTCTCAGCTGGGTTGTTGAAAGTTGTTTCCCCGGAAGGGAGCGCGTACCCCGGGGTGCACATGCAGTGGTAGCCCCCCTCTGTGTTCTTGCAGTCTGCGAATTTCCCACAGGACACGCTTCTGGGAGGCAGACACTCATTGATGTCTGGAAAACAGCAGGATCAACAGTCAGCTCTGGGGCTCAAAGTGCTGAGTGGCCTCCCCGTCCTCTCTGATTTCTTTATTCTGAGGTAAGATTTTGCCAAGTCAGCAAGTTGCCTAGGCAAGGCTCAAACTTGCCATCCTCCCGCCTCAGCCTCTCCGAGTGCTAGGATTACAGGCCTATCACCATTAACATCTCCTCTCAGGCGACAGTCGCAGGGTCAAAGGGCAGGCCTCCCAATTCTTTTCTGCTGTCCTGACAGCACCAGGCGATCACCCCACCTCCACACACCCGCGTGGTCCCCAGGTTTCTACCTTCACACCAGTGCACCTCATCAGTCAGAAATGGCTCATATCCCTCATTGCAGGTACAGGAGGTACTGTTGAAACATTTGGCGTGTTGAGAGCACTGCAGGCGACAGACTATGAGGACAGAGACCACAATCAGAGGGCAAGGCCCGCCCTGAGCCTCCCCTGAACCTCCTCCATCCCGGGGCAAGGGAGCGGGGGAGGCCGGGGTCCCCAGGCTCCTCTCAGGTCCACACACAACTCACCCCTGTTCTTCTGGGCTCCGGCTCCCACCAGACTCAGCAGGACACACAGTGCTGTAAGTGACGGGCAGGGTCAGCAGGGCCGGGTGGGGAAGGAGGCCCCGAGGAGACGCGGGAGCCGGCCCTCCCAGGCTCAGGGGGTCAGCAGGTGGCCGGTCCTGCCCCTGCCCCTTCAGGGTGGCCGGACTGGCCCAGGGTGGGAGGCCTGAGCCCCGGGAGAGGTGGCCATGGCCCAGCTGCCTGTTCTCCTGGCCTGTGCGCTGTAGCCTGAGGCAGGAGAAGCCCATGTTCAAGCCCAGCCCGGGCGGTTTAGCAAGACTGTCTCAAAATAAGAGTAGAAAAGGGGGTGGGGAGACGCAGCTCGAGGCCTTGGGTTCAATCCCCAACGTCCCAGAGCACAAACAAACCAAGAGCGATAGGCCCAGTGCTGCCGCAGCTCCCGCCGGGCTCTCAGAGGCTGCATCCTGTGCCGGCCTCGGAGACACATGCAGGCCGGCGCCTCCACCAGAGGCCCCGGGGCCCAGCAGCGACACCTCGCCCAGCTCTCCACACAGGAAGGCCCTGTGGGCGTCATGGGGTCCAGCTGAGGCCCTGCCGCCACCCCCTCCATCACACACCCCTGCCGACGTGGGGGCAGGTTGAGGAGGACCCCTAATCCTGGGCATCCCACAGTGTGGGTGTGCAGCGTGGGCAGAGGGCAGGGGACCAGGGTGCTGGTGAGTCACTTCCTGGGCCAAGGGAGGAGACTGACTACCGCGGGGGCACACGGGCCCTGGGTCCAGCTCCACAGGTGCAGCTGGGGTACTGTGGCCCGCAATGGGGTCCCCAGCACTCATCTATGTCTAAACTAGGTGCCCAGTCCAGGGGACACCCCCCCTTACCCCTCCACTGGGAGTACACCAAGACTGGAGCTCCGCCGCACTGCCTCCCTAGTGCCCAGGGCCCCGCCTCCGCCCTCCTCTCCAGCCACCAGCCAGGACATACTTCCTCTTCCAGGGACCCCACACAGCAACCTCGTTGTCCCCCAAAATCCTCCTTTCAGGCTCCACAGTATGGGGGGAGGTGTTCTTGTGCTTATGGGGAAACTGAGGCCTGAATTATCAGGACAAATGCCACAGGAGGACCCTGGAAAGTGCGCCTTACGGGGTGAGTCCCGGCTGGGGAGCTCCCTGGCACCCGACACTCAGCCCAGGCTGCCCCTCCCGTCCAGAAGCTGCCAGGCCACAACTCCCCATCTGGGGACTCGGAGTTCGGCCAAACGGGAGCCAGTGCAGAGCTGCTGGCCATCCGCTCCAACATCTGCTTCTCATTCTCAGGCCAGCAGGAAGGTTCCTGGCTGGGGACACGGGAGGCTGGGGTGCCTCCTGCTAAGAACCCCAGACGCCTAGCCCCAAACCGGAGCGGATTCACTGTTACAAGAGCGAACAACTTCGGGCTCAATTCTTCCTGTGAACCAGGAGCCCTCTGTATGAGCCCTGTAACGGGGAGCTGGATTGCTCCCTTTTATTTGATATTTTGGTACTGGGCAGCCCTGCCACTGTGCCCACCCCAAGCCCTCCACAGGTTGCCCCAGGCTGGGCTGAACTTGCCCAGTTCCTGCCTCGGCCTCCCCAGCAGCTGGGAGGTCGGGAGTCTGCCGCCACCGAACCGGTCCGGGCGCTCACTAGGCCGGATGACACAGAGGCCAGGCGCAGGCAGCTGCCCCCAGCAACTGTGTCCTTCGAGATTCCTGTCCCACTCCCGAGGCCAGGGCACTGCGCTGCCACCTGCCGCGGCAGCCTGGCCCTGCCCCCGCCCCGCGGGTCCCTTCCCTGACCCTCTGTGTCTTTTCTCCACTCTGTGTTGCCTGTCGCTCTGGCAACGGCCGCCCCACAACCGTTAGGGCCACCCTGGGTGTGGCAAGAGGGGAAGTGACAGCAGTCAGGTTCAGCCCAGCGCGACCCCGCCAACCACGGCCCAGTCCCAGCCTTGCCCTCGGGTCCCCACCGTGTTCCCGGGACCATCCCAGCCGTGGGCACAGCGGGGACAGTGTGGGGCGTAGTACGGCAGAAACCGCAGTCCTGCAGTCTTAGCACTCTCCCCGCGCTTTTCTATCTTCTGATTTCTGTTCCCGACAAGGTTGGGTAAGTTGCCCAGCCTGGGCTCAAACTTCCGAGTCTCCTGCCTCAGCCTCCCGAGCGCTGGCATGACAGGCGAGTGCCTCCACACCCAGCTCGCCCCCTTTCTTTTCGCCATGCCTCAGTGTCCCCTCTCCGGGCACGAGGCCCACGCGGGCTCCGCACGTGCTCCCCACCCCCGCAGCAGCGCAGGTTCCTGGCCAAGTGGCCCCCGCTCCCGCCCTCCGCAGGGCGCGGATCCTACCGAGCAGTTGGCACCCGGCTCCCATGGTGCCAGCCGACGGGGGCGCGGGACCGGGACGCGGCGGGCAGGACGCGCTGTGGCTCCCGGCGCGGCTGCGCCCGCCCGGCTTTATAGAGGGGGAGGCGCCAGCCCGCCCCGGAACCCCGGGGGCGGGAGCGCGCGGAGCCCGAGCCGCCCGCGCCCACGCGCGGCCCGCTCCGCACCCGGGGCGCCCTGGGCGGAGAGCCCCGACCTTTCCGACTCGCGAGGCCGTGGGCACGCGCGGGCGAAAATGGGACGGACGAGGGAGGGGTTTCCCCAGGACCTGCCCGTCCTTTGTCCTCAGTGGGTGGGGGCTGGCGGGGCGGTTGTATCAGCCAATGCCTGTGAGCCGGCACTCGCGGAGGCTGAGGCAGAAGGATTCCAAGTTGAAAACTGCCTCAAAATAAAAAATGAGCTGGGGAAATAACCTAGTTGCAACCATCCTGAGCTCAATTTCCCAATACTAGGAAAGCAGGAAGGAAAAAAGGACAGGAAAGGCCTGGGTCTCCGTGTAGGCCTCCCTGTGCTCCTGGCTGGGCCGCCCAGGCTGCCCTCCTTTTTCACCGCGGCTCCTGTCACAGCACGATGGGCACCCCTAGTCCCTGCTCGCGTCTCAGCACCCCGTAAAATAAGAGCAAGGCAGGAGGATGAAGTTCGATTCAAAGGGTGGGAATTTAGCTCAGTAGTTCTGACTGCTGCCTCACAAGCACAAGGTCATGAGTTTGATTCCTCCTGGTGCCAAAAAAGAAAAAGTTCGATTCAGAACCAACTGCAGTTTTATTAGAGTATCCACGTTAATTAGAGCTTGAGAGGCTAGGAGAGCTGACACATATCTGTAATCTCCGCACTTGGGAGCCAGAAGCAGGTGGATCTCCATGAGTTCTTAAGTCACTCTGAGCTATATAGTAAGTTCAAGGTCAGCCTGAACTTCATCTAGTAAGATCCTGCCTCAAAAAATAAAGTGCCGTCAGTTTGCCTGGGTTGAGTCCTGAGGGCTTTGCCTCTGGATTCTGCTTCCTCAGGTCACCTGTGGGACTGGTGCTTTGCAGAGGAAGAAACTGAAGCACAGTGAACAGTATTATAGGTAGAAAAGCTAGTTAGACATCTGGTAGGCAGATAGGCAAGACCGGCCCTTGAATGAGGAGCTTGCAAAAAAGGAGACCTGTACCAAGAGTCAGCGCCACCAAAGAAGAAAACTACCCCTCCCAGATAGCAGTGACTGATAAGCCTCACTTTCCTCTTTGGGATGGAAGGTCAAAATCTTGATCCTCCCCCTTCCCAGGAATGCAGTGATTGCAAATTCCCCAGGGTAGAGGGCCAGGACTTTGGCCCACCAGGAAAAGTCTCCTAACAACAACAAAAAAACCCCTATGCGCTTGCTGTGTGACTCGATTCCGCATTGGACCCCATTGATCAATATTGCTTAAGCAGCTGTACTTGTTATAATCCCATTGGTTGATTGTAGTCTTGTTCTCTTTTTTAGTTTTTTTTTTTTTTTTTCTTTTTTGAGACAGGGTTTCACTTTGTGGTTCAGGCTGGCCCTGAGCTCAGCCTCAAACTCACATCACAGCAATCCTCCTGCCTCTGCCTCCCGAGTGCTGGGATGACAGGCGTGAGCCACCACGCCCGGCACTGTGGTATGTGGTACTGGTTGCTGCTGGGTGTGAGTCTCCACACCCAGTATTGTTATGTGGTTACCGGGGATTGAACCCGGGTCCTTGTGCTTGCAAGACAGGCGCCGGAACCACTGAGCTATATCCCCGGCCCTTGTTCTCTTTTTTAGCCCCCACCTTAAACCCATTTTACGTCATGGCTTTGCTCCATAAAAGTCCTCTGCGAAGTGAGGGGGGTGGGTTACCCACCTTTCTGGATTCCCCCCTCTGCCTCTTAGGCAGAAGCTTTCTTTCTCAATAAAATTTTCCTACTCAAACCTCCATCATTCTTAAAATTCATTCTTCGAAGTTAGAGAACTCGAACTCGCGTTTCAGGTTGGGAGTGAGTCCTTGCTCCCCCTGTCAACAGGGTCTGGTCTCCTGAGGAAGCTGCTCCAGGGCCCAGCGTGTGCCCAGGCTTGGCAAGTGGCGGGGTCGGGCCAGGATTCAAAGACCTGGCCTTGTGTGGGGCTGAGGGGAGCCTCGGCGGTGAGCACTGGCCTCATATGCCCAGACCTGGGCTTCTAGCCCCACGACGCCAAAAGGCAGGTACTGCTGTCATCTCAGCGCTCTGGGAGGCTGAGACAGGAGGGTCACAAGTGAGGTCCGACCCTCCACTCAGTGAGACGTGTTTCACGACAAAAAGTCAAAAAGGCTGTGGATGGAGATCAGTGTGGCATGCCTGGGTCCAGTACCAGGAGTCACAAAGAAGTCACAATACAAATAAATAAAGACCAAGTTTATTTTTAGACTACTGCTAGTCCGGACAAGAAGGAGTACTTTTTTTTTTTTTTTTTTTTTTTTGAGACAGGGTCTCACTTTGTGGTTCAGGTTGGCCCTGAGCTCAGCCTCCAACTCACATCACAGCAATCCTCCCGCCTCTGCCTCCTGAGTGCTGGGATTACAGGCGTGAGCCACCACGCCCAGCACTGTGGTATGTGGTACTGGTTGCTGCTGGGCATGAGTCTCCACGCCCAGTATAGTATGTGGATACCAGGGATTGAACCCGGGTCCTTGCGCTTGCAAGACAGGCGCCGGAACCACTGAGCTAACTCCCCGGCCCAAGAAGGAGCACTTTCTAATGAGGATGTTGCCATCAAGCTTCTTACTTGTTTATTTTTAAAATCTGTTTTTGTTTTCATGGGTTTTGGTTTTTTGAGACAGAGGCTCAGACTCCCAGCAGTTCCCCTGCCTCAGACTGCCCAGTGCTGGGGCCCGGCTCCCCTTTGTCCGCTTGTCCTCACAGTCTGGCGTCTTGAACCTGCTAGGCAAGCGCCGTGACACTGAATCACACCCCCGCCCAGCATCTGTCGCACCTGATGAATTCCACGTGCAGAAATGAGCAAGACTGAAGAAAATGCCACACACGGCTGTGAAAGTCACTAAGGACAGAAGTCCCAGCAGTGTGATTCTGGGGGGGCTGTGGCCTTGTCTTGTCCCTGCCAAGGATGCTGCCTTGGCCAGCAGGAAGGGAGGGGACCTGCTCAATATCGGGCCAGAGCGGATGTTTTGCTTTTCTTCTCAGTCCTGGGGATTGAACCCAGGGCCTCCCACTAAGCTGGCTCCTCAGCCCTTTTTTCAATTTCTCTCTTTTTTCTTTGAGATAGGGTCTCCCTATATAGTCCAGGCTGGCCTCAAACTTGCAGCGATCCTCCTGCCTCAGCCTCCCGGAGTGCTGGACTGACAGGCGTGTGGGGGCTTTGTTCTTTAAGGCAGGCAGGAAGGAGGAGCAGTGTGCTTGTGAGACTCGCCTTTGGAATCAGGCTCAGTATCAGGAGGCGTCATCAACCGTGGCCAGAGACCCGGAGCATGTATAAAGACTCAGCAATCGCAAGGCTGGCGCGGATCCTACAGCCAAGCAGAAGCCACCGAGTCTACCGCCTTCCTTGTACTTGTTCCGCCCTGCTCTCTCCCTCCCTCCTCTCCTTTCCTCTTCTGCACTGTGGTCCATGAAGCCCCAGGCCTCGCCCCACGCTGGGCAAGTGCTTCACCCCCGAGCTGCACCCCAGCCCGTCTCTAGATTTCAAAACAAGATCTTGCTAGGTTGCCCGGGTTGGTTTTTTTTTTTTTTTTTTTTTTTTAGGTTTTTGGAGACAGGGTCTCGCTTTGTGGTCCAGGCTGGCCCTGAGCTCAGCCTCAAACTCATGTCACAGCAATCCTCCTGCCTCTGCCTCCCAAGTGTTGGGATGACAGGCGTGAGCCACCACGCCCGGCACTGTGGTATGTGGTACTGGTTGCTGCTGGGTGTGGGTCTCCACGCCCAGTATTGTTATGTGGTTACCGGGGAATCGAACCCGGGCCCTTGCGCTTGCAAGACAGGCGCTGGAACCACTGAGCTAACTCCCCGGCCCGCCCAGGTTGGTTTTGAATTTGCCATCCTTCCGCTTCAGCTTCCTGGGTACCCGGGGCCACTGTCGCTGGGTACCACCCTGAGCTGATTTTGACATCTTTCTCCTGACAGCTGGACCCCTGCCCACAGGAGCTTGGCACATGCCACTCCACCTGTATGGCGCATGGCTCTGGGGGTAGGAGGGTCTCTGATTTATCCCACACCTGCCATCTGGCCACCAGCAAGTCTAACTAGACCTGGGGTCCCCCCCATCCTGTCCCAGCCCACCTGGGCCTCGTCCTGTGCTGTCCTGACTCGGTGCTCCAGCTCCCAGCCCCTCTCGCACTATGTGCTCTGAATTAGAACACAATGTCCTCAGCTCAAGAACCCTCCT
>PVIR01021346.1:12956-29594 GCA_004026965.1 Petromus typicus
TCTTGCAAGCGCAAGGGCCCGGGTTCGATTCCCCGGTAACCACATAACAATACTGGGTGTGGAGACCCCACACCCAGCAGCAACCAGTACCACATACCACAGTGCCGGGCGTGGTGGCTCACGCCTGTAATCCCAGCACTCGGGAGGCAGAGGCAGGAGGATTGTGATGTGAGTTGGAGGCTGAGCTCAGGGCCAGCCTCAACCACAAAGCGAGACCCTGTCTCAAAAAACAAAACAAAACAAAAACAAAAACAAAACAACCCTCCATGGCTCCTGGTTCACTCAGAGCAAAAGTCCATGTCTTCCATGTGGCCCTGCAGCCCTGCACACCCTGCCCTGTCACTACCCTATCCTCACTTCTCCTCTCTCTTCTCTTTACCCCATAGTTCCAGCATTCCTTGCAGAAAATATGAAACACAGTGACCCCAGGGCCTTTGCCCAAGCAGTTGCCTCTGCACAAGTCCCTCTTACTCCTAAGGAACTGACTGTTTCTTTTCTACCCCCTTTCAGGGTTATGCTCAGACACTCCTCTCCTTGATCCACTCCTTCATGCAAAATGTGAGATGTCACCCCAGCCATCCCAACCTTTCTGCTTTATTTTCTGAGACAGTTGCACTGTGTAGTCCAGGCTGGCCTTGAACTCACTGTGGAGCCCATGCTGGCCTCCCGCTCACAGTGACTGTCCTGCTTCAGCCTTCCCAGCGCTGGGATCCCAGGCCTGTGTCCCCATACCGGGCTCTAGCCGCGCCAAGGATCCTCTCTCAGGACGGTCTCCGGAGGGAGGCGGCTGGCATCAGGGATAGTCACTTCTTTCGGATGCGGCCTTGCGCGGGTGACCTCACCCGGTGGCCTGTTCTGTCTGCACTGGAAGCAGAAGTGGACGAATGTTTGGGGAAGTGGCTGCAGATGCCCAGTGGGCCAGCACGTTACCGAGCTGGGGACGGGGTGTCCCTGCGGAGCCTGAGCACGGCTCAGCTCCGCTCATCTCATTTTGAAGCAGGTGGCATAGGCTGGGGAGTTTAGGACCCACAAACTTCATGTCACTTGCTTTCCCAGATGCTTCCTCGGCGATCGCCATGCCTGTGTGCAGCACTCCATGGGGTCCGACCAATTCAAGGTGATAAAGCTAATGGACACAAAGCAAAGGGAGAAGCTGGGCGTGAGGATGCACTCCTGTAATTCCAGTGCTCTGGGAGGCTGAGGCAGGAGGATCAGAGGTTCTAGCCCAGCCTGGGCCACTTATGAGACACTGTGTTCAAAAAAAAAAAAAAAAATGCTGGGGCAGGAGCTCAATGTGAAGGCCCAAGGCTCAATCCCTCGTACTTCAAAACTAAGATTAAATTAAATAAGAGTCTGAAGATCATCCCGAGTTTGAGACCAGTCTCGGCTACGTAGTGAGTTCAAGGCCAGCCTGGACCACGGAGCAAGACCCTGAATCAAGACGAATCAAGGAGGCAGAGCTGCTGATCTGCCACCCACGGAGCATCTTCAGGCCCAGGGCGCGGTCCCTGTCACAGAGCCCTCCTGCATCGCAGGCCCAGCGGGCTGTGTGGTGGGTGACATGACTCTGGTCTCCAGTCAGAGCTGCCCTGCTGCCCTCTGCCGCGGGGACCTCAGTGTCCTGCCCAGGTGTCCTGTGCCACCACCGGTGCCCAGCACCCGCAGGGTCTGGGGTCACATGGGGTCTCGGGTGGATGGAGGGGCATAACAGGATGCTGGGCTGCAGACAATGGCAGAGGAAGGGGCCGGGCAGCCCCACGGATGAGCCCCCAGCTGGCTCCGGCTCCGGCTGGGCGGCCCTGCTATTGTCAGTGCAGACAGCTGTCGCCGCCAGGAAGCTGGCCAGAGCACGAGGAGGGACAGGTCGCCTCACCCAGGCTGGCCCACAGTGGACCTGGGCTCCCTCCTGTGGGTTGTCCCTGGCCTGGTCCCCAGGGTGCAGAGCCGCCCGGCCCAGCCGCTTCCACCCTGAGAGGCAGCAGGCGGCTGTATTTAGAGTCGCCTGGCAGTGCCACGCAAGAGGCTAAACATAGCAGAGAAGCTATTTGGAGTCCAACCATGCGGCGGAAAGAAGGCCCCGCATGTGCCTGCCTGGTCTGGCCCCAAGACACCTCAGTCTCCAGGTCTCTCAAGCCCCGAGCTGTAGGGGCCACCATTGCCAAGGCCTGGATGTTGTGGTGCCTAGCTGTCATCCCAGCACTCAGGAGGCTGAGGCAGGGGAGTTGCTGTGAATTCAAGGCCAGCTGATCTATACAGTGAGACGCCTTCTCAAAAATAACAACCATAAGGGGCCAGGGAGTTAGCTCAGTGGTTCCGGCACCTGTCTTGCAAGCGCAAGGACCTGGGTTTGATTTCCTGGTAATCACAGACCATACTGGGTGTAGAGACTCACTCCCAGCGGCAACCAGTACCACATACCACAGTGCCGGGCATGATGGCTCATGCCTGTAATCCCAGCACTCGGGAGGCTGAGGCAGGAGGATTGCTGTGACGTGAGCTGGAGGCTGAGCTCAGGGCTAGCCTGAACCACAAAGTGAGACCCTGTCTCAAAAAACCTAAAAAAAAAATCAACCATAAAAGATCAGCTATACATAGAAGAGATGAAGGAGCCACTACATCAAGCATAAGGCAGCAAAACCAGGCACCATGGTGACCGTCTATAATCCTAGCTCTTGGAAGGCTGAAGCAAGAGGATCCCAAGTTGGAGGCCCACCTGGGCTGCATGGTGAGGCTGTCTCAAAACATCTTTAAAAAATCGGGGGCGGGGGCCAGGGAGTTAGCTCAGTGGTTCCGGCGCCTGTCTTGCAAGCGCAAGGACCCGGGTTCGATTCCCCGGTAACCACATAACGATACTGGGTGTGGAGACCCACAGCCAGCAGCAACCAGTACCACATACCACAGTGCCGGGCGTGGTGGCTCACGCCTGTAATCCCAGCACTTGGGAGGCAGAGGCAGGAGGATTGTGATGTGAGTTTGAGGCTGAGCTCAGGGCCAGCCTGAACCACAAAGCGAGACCCTGTCTCAAAAAACCTAAAAAAAAAAAAAAAAATCGGGGGCGGGGAGTGACAAGGCCTCAAACCTCAGAAGAACCAACTGCGCTGTTCTGAGGCCTCGCAGGTGCACTTGGGTGCTGAGCTCACACAAGGCTCTGCATCCTCTTGCTCTACCAGGGTAGTGACAGAAGAGGCCAAGCTGTGACTGTGATGTTCTCAGCTTCTAGGAAATGAAGCCCTTCAGGAAGCCGCTGGGGCACCCCCAGATCCCCAAACAGACTGCGGCACCTAGCAACATACTTCCCCTTCCCAGGGGCCGCAGCTCACTGGTGGCCCCAGCTGAGGCTGGTGACACGGGGTGGGGCTATAAATAGACTGAATATAAGCAGCTGCAGCAGCAGGTCCCCAGCTTTCCCCTGCGAGCTCTCGGCCCATGAGTGGCCAAGACTGTGGGGCAGAAAGGGGGGTGCATAGAAGGACGAGTTGCTTAACAGAACATCAGCAACGTTGTTTTGTTGAGACACGTTCTTGCTACGTAGTTCAGGCTAGCTTTGAACTCAGCAATCCTCCCCCCTCAGTCTCCCAAATCCTAATGTCAATGATTTTTAAAAATATTTCTATTATTATTATTTGTAGTACTGAGGCTGGAACCCAGCACCTCATACATGCCCAGCATGGTCCGCTCCCAGCTCTTGTCAACTGCTAACATAACATGCATTGAGACTCCGTAGAAACGCTCACACTAGCTGAGCACTACATAAAGCAAACGGAATAGTACACAGCCGCGAAAAGGGACTGCAGGAGAGCAAGGGGGCGTTGGGTTCCTGGGACACATTGTGTGGGAGGCCTGGGGCTGTGGCTCAGTGGCGGGGCAAGTGCTCAGCCTGACTGACAAGCTGTAACATGGAAAGGAAGGAGGGAGGGAGATAGGTGTGGTGGCACCCACCCATAATCCTAGCACGGGAGGCTGAGGCAGGACGATCTCAAGTCTGAGTTCAGTCTGGGCAATGTGAGGATTTAGAGAGACCCTGTCTCAAAAATCAAAAGCAGGGGCCGGGGAGTTAGCTCAGTGGTTCCGGCGCCTGTCTTGCAAGTACAAGGGCCCGGGTTCGATTCCCCGGTAACCACATAACAATAGTGGGTGTGGAGACCCACACCCAGCAGCAACCAGTACCACATACCACAGTGCCGGGCGTGGTGGCTCACGCCTGTCATCCCAGCACTCGGGAGGCAGAGGCAGGAGGATTGTGATGTGAGTTTGAGGCTGAGCTCAGGGCCAGCCTGAACCACAAATCGAGACCCTGTCTCAAAAAACCTAAAAGGAAAAAAAAAAAAAAAATCAAAAGCAAAAAGGGGTGGGGACAGAAGACAGTGCGAAGGCCCTGGCCTTAAACCCCAGTACGAAATAAATAAGTGAAAGAAAAAGGAAGCTGGGTGGGCCGGGGACTCTTGACGCCAGCATCACAGCTGCACAGTTCGCGAAGCCCGAAGTAGAAGAGCCCCGCGTCGGAGCGGGTGAATGCACGGGCAAGGTTGCGTGCACACACACAAAGGAATATTATTCAACCCCGAAAGGGCGCGGGCGAGCCTTAGCAGCACAATGAGAGGTCGCCTGAGTCACTGTCCAGGCCTGGAAGCCACCGCTGCAGAGGGGCGCTGCCAGGGCCGAAAGGGCAGGGCGGGCGGCTGGCGGGCACCGGTATCCTCCGGGCCGGGAAGTGCTGTGGCCCCAGATGGAGGGGTGGGGGGCAGCACGGTGACCACACTGGATGCTGGACGCCGAGGATCGTGCACCTCAGCGTGGTGAGACGTGGTGGCACACGCCTGAGGCCCAGCAACTCCGGAGGCTGAGGCGGGGGTCACAGGAGAAGTTTGAAGACAGCCTGGGTGATTTAGTGAGACCATGGAGAGAGGGAGAGAGAGAGACAGCGAGGGAGAGAGAAAGAGGAAGGGAGGGAGGGCGGGGAAAAGAAAAAGGGAGGAAAGAAAAATGGGGAAATGAGGGAAAACGAAGGCTGAGGTGGAGCTTGGTGACAGAACCGGCCTCGCGGGGCTGAGGCCCTGGGTTGAATCCCCAGGGTTGCAAGAAAGAAATAAACCAGATTTATTTCGCACTGTCTGAATCTTAACTTCTTTTTTTTTTTTTTTTTAGCTGATGACATCAACACTGTGTCCCCTGACTCACTCTGGGCGGCCCTACCTCGCACAAACTGTATGGCTCACAGATGGCCCCTCAGTTAGTCGTCCTCTAGCTCCAAGGCAGGGCAAGTATGTTTCTTCTTTCCCAGGTGTATTCATTCACCAAACCTTGCATGCTGGGGTCATCTAGGTGCTGTAGATCTGAACACGCTAGACCCAAAGCTCTGCGCCGTGGGGCTGATGTCAGGCACAAGAGAAGACGATGAATGTGATAAATTTACGCTATGAGAGCCCGGCACGGAAGCACCTATAGCCGAGCACTGAGGAGGCTGAGGCAGGAGGATTGCCACAAGTCTGAGGCCGGCCTGCACTACAGAGTAAGGCCCTGACTAAAAAAGGTGAGTCAGGAAAGGACTTGCTGAAGGGGAGAGACTGGCGGGAGGCTGAGGAGGAGAGAGCAGCCCTGGTTTCTGGGGAAGGCTGTTCCAGCTGAGGGAGAGGCTCACCAAGGTCCGAGGCTGAGCAGGTTGGCTGTGGGAAGGCCGGTGGCCAGGCCCACAGTCCCGAGTGTTCAGGCCCGGCCACAGGGCACGTGGAGGCACGGAGAGGGAGGGGCGTGGGGAACAGCACTGAGTGCAGAGCAGGCCCCACCCCAGCCCTGCAGGGCCTCCCACCCTCCCCTTAGCAACCCACGCTGGCCCTGGCCCTCTGGCCCAAGGCCTCGTCCACACCGCTACAATGAGGCCAGTGAGGCCCCCGCATCACAGCACAGAAGGACACTGAAGCGCAAGGCTGCACGGACAGGGTGTAGGTTCTGGGCAGGGCAATCAGGCCTGCCAGCCTGCACCTGGCCAGCATGGTCGTCCTGGGTCCCTGCTCTACTCAGGACCCTCCATGGCACAGTCCCTTTTGTCTCTTGCTTTGTAGTTCAGGCTGGTCTTGAACTCAGCCTCGATCTCAGCAGTCCTCCTGCCTCTGCCTCCCGAGGGCTGGGATTACAGGCCTGAGCCACCACGCCCGGCACTGTGGTGTGTGGTTACCAGAGATTGAAACTCCAGCCCTTGCGCTTGCAAGGCAGGTGCCAGAACCACTGAGCTAAAACCCCCACCCCACTGTCTCTTTTAAAAAATTTTTTGTGAGACAGGGTCTTGCTACATAGCCCTAAACTCCCAGCAGTACTCCTGCCTTGCCAGGAATGGGGACTATCCCCTTAGTGTCAGCACTCAGGAGGCTGATACAGGAGGATCACAGTAGGTTGGAGACTAGTCTAGGCTGCGCAGTGAAAAAGAAACACTGTTGCAAAACAAAGGTAAATAAAAACATTCACTTCTCAGCCTCCTGAGTGCTGGGATTACAGGCGTTGGCCACCGCCGCCGTCCTGTCTTCTCTCTGTATCCATCCAGTCAGGGACCTGTCCATCACCAAATTTATTTGCATCGATCTGCTTTTCTTTGAGCAGAGATCCAGCCACCTGGTGATTACTCGTCCCACCAGCGCCTCCTTGCAGCTACAGGGACTTCTCCACCCTACCTCCACGCACCTATGAGGGGGCGAGTAGGGAGGGTCTTGCTATAGAGGCACCCTGTGGCTTTTATTTTATTTTTTGTTTGTTTTGTTTTGTTTTTGTCTTCTTTTTTTTTTTTTTGGAGACAGAGTCTCACTTTTGTAGTCCAGGCTGGCCCTGAGCTCAGCCTTAAACTCACAGTAATCCTCCTGCCTCTGCTTCCCGAGTGCTGGAATTAATGTGAGCCACCACGCCCAGCACTGTGGTATGTAGTTATGAGGGATCGAACCTGGGAACTTGCACTTGCAAGGCAGGCACCAGAACCACTGAGCTAAATCCCTGCCCCTGCCCCGTTTTTGGCAGTGGGGATCAAATTCAGGACAGGTGCTTGTGCTTGCCAGACAGGTGCTGTGCTACCGAGCTAAATTTCTAGCCCCTTCACCTTTGTTAGGTAAAGGACTCTACCACTGAGCGACAGCCCCTACTTTTTAAATATTTCATTTTATTGTTGTTGTTTTGAGGCCCAGACTCTGCCTCAGCCTCCTGAGTGCCGGGCTGACAGGTGGGTACTACCAGGCCCGAGTCACCCTTCTCTATAAAGCCATCTCTCCACTGCCGTCAGCCTGCTCTCCTTCTTCCTTGTCCCTGCCCCTGGTCTTTGTCACTGGCGAGCACGGTTCCACCTGCCCCTTCCACCCCCGCTTGTTGGCCCAGCCTCGCGCGGTGCTGGCGCCTGCCGATGCTCACCAATGGCCGAAGAGCAAATGGCAGGTCTGAGCCCGTCACGGTCTCCTGCACACCTTTCCAACACCCAGGCGCCTCTTGTGTTTCCTTCCCCTTTACTCAGGTGTTGGGGATGGGACTTAGGGCTCTCCGCGGGGCTGCACTCAGCCCCTATCTTTTAAAAAATGTAAAGTCTGATGTGATGGCACACTTCTGTCATCCAGCACTCAGGAGGCTGAAGCAGGAAGATCTCCAGGAGGCAAAGAATAGCCTGGGCTGCATAGTGACACTTTGTCTTAAAAAACAAAAAGATTACAAAACGGAAAAGCTATTAATTATAGGGAAAACCCATGCTTCCTGGAGGCAGTGGGGGGATGGGGGAGAGAGGCACTCTTAGGGACAGGCCACATCATCTCAGCCCAGAGTGCCCTCCTCTGGGTGGCACCTGGAGCTGGCACGGGGCAGGAGCGTCCCTTTCTGAATGTGAGAGGAGCGATTTTGTAATAGACTTTCTAGTCACCACACCCCACCCTGGCGAGGGCTGAGGTGTCTCTGGGGATTGCTGTGGCCGTGGCCCTGGTGGTGATGACACATTTCAGCAGCAGTGTACCATCACACGTCACACCATGACAAAGCTCTGGCCCAGTTCTGCCCTGCTGGAGCACTGACCCCGGGACTCCTTGGGGCAGCCTGGGCTCAGGCCAGAGAACCTGGCCTCTGTCAGAAAGGTACCGGCCACTCATCATCTGACGTAGTCATTAGGACCCTGGGGCAGAAAAAGAGCTGTGGTTACAGGACGAGGGCTTTGCCCTCTAATCATGAGGGGCCGAGGGAGTCCAAACCCCAGAGATACAGTCTGTTAGCGTAGCTACTATCAGCAGCACAGAACAACAGGACCGCGGGAGGGTGGAGAAACATCTGTCGGTGGGTGGGGAAGTGACACAGTCACTATGGAAAATAGCACGAGGCCAGGCGTGGTGGCTCACGCCTGTCAGCCGGGACTCGGGAGGCAGAGGCAGGAGACTGCTGTGAGTTCCAGGCTGACGTGGGCTACAGAGTGAGCTCAGGACCAGCCTGAACTACAAAGCGAGACCCTGTCTCAAAAACAACAACAACAAAAAAAAAAACCCCAAAAAAGTACAGAAGTTCCTAAGTCTATTTTTTTCTTTGTAGTCCAGGTTGGCCTTGAACTTGCTTCTCTCCGGCCTCTGCCCCTGGAGTGATGGGGGTATGGGTGCGTCCAACTCCTGAAACATTAAACGGAATTACCATAGGCTCCAGACCTTCTACTTTTGGGTGTAGGCCCCAAAGAGCCCCAAAGAACCCCAACGGGGTTTCAAAGAAACCTCTGTTCTCTCTTGCTCCTAGCAGCATTCTCTGCCATCGGCTACAGCTGGAAGCCGCCCAAAAAGCCTCCACCGATGAATAAACACGACGCGTCCATCCACACAATGGCATATTATTCAGCCTTCAAAAGGAAGGAAATACTGACGTATGCTGTGAGATGGAAGCTGCTAAATCAGAAAGGACAGCTACTTGGCAGGTGCACACCTACCACGGCAGCCACTCCAGAGGCAGAGGCAGGATTGGAAAGCCGAGCCTCGGCTCAGCAACTCAGCGAGACCTCGCCTCAACATAAAAAATAAAACGCGCTGGGGCTGCAGCTACAGCAAGGCCCAGCACTGCCCACCAAAAAGACAGACCGCGTGAAGTCCTTCCCTTTAAACGAAGTCACTAAACTACAGAGCCAAATTAATAGAAACGGCAAGGGTGGGAGCCCAGGGCTGGGGAGGGGCCTGGGAGCGTTTCCTTCCGGATGCTGGTAGCGCGACAGTGTAAAACATTCTCACTCTTAACTGTGCTGTTCCGAGTTGCTCAGATCGTTCGCTTTATGTCACTTTGGAAAACCACACTTAAGTCTTCGGCCATCCCACCCCGAACATGCCTGATCTCGTCTGAAAACCACAATTAGACCTAAAAATGAAAAAAGGAAGGAAATTCTGACGCGTGCTATGGCTTGGATGAGCCCACAGCACAGCATGTTCAGCGGAATAAACCGGTTCCCAAAGGGTTCCCAAAGACCAGCGCGGAGGCACCTGCGCCTCTCTGCCTCCCGCGGGTGGCGGCGGCGGGCCTGAGACTGGGCTTCAAAATGGTTTGAGGAGGGGCCGGGGAGTTAGCTCAGTGGTTCCGGCGCCTGTCTTGCAAGCGCAAGGGCCCGGGTTCGATTCCCCGGTAACCACATACAATACTGGGTGTGGAGACTCACACAGCAGCAGCAACCAGTACCACATACCACAGTGCCGGGCGTGGTGGCTCACGCCTGTAATCCCAGCACTTGGGAGGCAGAGGCAGGAGGATTGTGATGTGAGTTGGAGGCTGAGCTCAGGGCCAGCCTGAACCACAAAGCGAGACCCTGTCTCAAAAAACCTAAAAAAAATGGTTTGAGGAGGCCGGGTGGGGTGCGTGCCTGTAATCCCAGCAATTTGGGAGGCTGAGGCAGGAGGACACGAATTTAAGTCCAGCCTGAGGAATTTAGCAAGACTTTGTCTCAAAATAAAAACTAAGAAGGTCTGGGGTGTGGTTTAGTGGTAGAGCTCTTCTTCCTGTGTTGTCCCTAGTACCGCCACAACAACAGCGATGACGACCAAAAGTTGCGATGGTGAATTCTGTTTGTATATTTTATCACAATTTAAACAAAAACCTCAGGCCAGGAGGGAGGCTGGAGGTCACCTGTCAGGTGCCTTGTGTCTTCTCCCGCGAAGTGTGGGCAGTTATGAAGCTTCTCACACATCCCCTCCCCACCCTCCCCGGCCAGCTGCTGACATCACGCGGCCCCCACGCTCGGCCTCCCCCGGGGAAGCGGTAAGGTTCAGCCAGGATTTCGTCGTCTCCTGCTCTGTCCAGATACAGGGGAAGCACGCAGCCCTCCGGTACGGCCACGTGACTTCTTTGACCAATGAAATGGGAGGCCTCACGGGAGTCTCTGGCGTGCCACCCACTCGTGCCACCACGTGACTTATTTTGGCCAATGAAAGGGGAGGTTTGACACTGTCTCTGCAGGGTAGGAGTCTTAAAAGCCCTTTTAGATGAGGCTGTATTTTCTTTTTTCCAGTTTAGCCAGCAACCTGCAGAATACAAGCTGAGAAACAGAACTTCTGATGCAGTTGGGCGTGGTGAGTCGCGCCTGTAATCTCAGCACTTGGGAGGCTGAGGCAGGAGAACTGCCCCGAGTTCAAGGCCAACCTCGACTCCATAGCGAGAACCTGTCTCAAAACCCAAAACAAAACAAAACAAAAAAAATCACCACCAACAACAACCAAAACCTCTGGTGCATGAAGTCCCTGAGATTCAGGATCCCTTCGTCCCTGTAACAACTGTGCCTGCCTGGACTTGGGCCCGAGTGTCCCCTTCCAGCCCTGAAAGCCTCGCGCCGGGAACCCCAGAGCCAGGACCTGGGTACTGGAACAAAGTGAGCGCTGAGAGGCATCAACACGGAGATAAACATGATTTTAAGGTTCTTTTTTGCAGCCCAAAATTAATGCATGCAAAAAATCCATGATGAATAAAACTGCAACATTTGAAATAAAAGACAAGATCAATAAGGGGGTTGTTCAGAGATGGCAGAGCCTGAGGCAAAGGGCAAAATTCAGTCTTTGTACTTAATTGGCCTTACTTGGTCCCGCCCCCAACAACACTTGTGAGAAGCTGCCTGGGGCTTTCTCTGGTCACGAGGCTGCTGGGAATTCCAGGGTGTGAGCAACCCTAGGGAGAGCCTCCATCCATCCCTTTTTATTGTATTATTCTTTATTTTATTATTATTTTTTTTTGAGACAGGGTCTCATTTTGTAATTCAGGCAGGTCCTAAGCTCACTCTGTAGCCCAGGTAAACCTGGAACTCACAGCAATCCTCCTGCCTCTGCCTCCGGAGTGCTGGGATTACAGGTGTGAGTCTCCACGCCCCGCATTGTTGTATGTGGATACCCGGGATCGAACTAGAGACCTTGAGTTTGCAAGGCAGGTGTTGGAACCCCTGAGCTAAATCCCCCACCTTCTCAGCCCTTTTTTTAAAAAATTATTTTTATTTTTTTATATTTTTAGGGGGTGAGGGTTGATCTCTATGTAGTTTAGTCTGGCCTTGAACTCCCTATATAGCTCAGTATGACCTCAAACTTGAAGCAGTACTCCTGTCTCAGCTTCCCAAGAGATGGGATTACAGATGTGCCACACCTAGTTTAAAATTACTATTTTGAGGCACAGTCCCTCTAAATCACTACATTGCCCAGACTGGGCTCCAGCTGCTGGTGATCTTCCTGCCTCAGCCTCTCAGTGTTGAGATGACAGAAAGCTGCGCAGTGTGGCTGATTGCCTTCATGACAGCAGAGTTCCAAGCAGCACAGGCCTTGCCGAGGCCGGAGACAGGCCTGATGCCTCACCAGAGCGGCTCCCAGCAGACCGGCTCAGGGCCACCGGAGAGGTCTCTACATCAGTGAAAGCAGAGCCCTCCTCCTGTTTTATGCAGCGCTGGCCCCGAGCTACATCCCAGCCCCCAGCTTTTCTCCCTGCCCCTCAGCCCCAGCCTTTCCTAGCTCTCAGCTGGTCTCCTGACAGGAGGGCCAGGGTGCAGCTCAGGGTGAGCGCGCCTAGCACCTGCAACACACAGACACAGAGACACCCACAGGGTCAGCTTGAGTTTTAGGGAGGACACGTGGCCTTCAAACGGCAGTGCTCCCGGCACAGCTGCCTTTCCCCCAGCCCTCTGTCGCCCCTACAGCTATGTCTTCAGACCTCTTTCCCATGCACGGCTGTGCTCAATCTTTGTCAAAAGCTCTGCAGTTAGGGGAGGCCGGCCCAGGGTTATCTAGACCACCTTTTCCAGCATGGCAGAAAGTATAACTTCTAAATTACGCTTCTAAATTTTGGTCTGATTCGCTGCCTTTGTTACCTATTGGTGTCCTGTTACAAATTAAACCTAAATGGATTGAGACCGGGTTCAGTTATGCAGCCCAGACTGGCCTTGCTGGAACTGGAGATCCTCCTGCCTCAGCCTTCAGAGAACTGGGATTACAGGCATGTAATTAACCACTCCTTGCCTTATACATGTGGTTGTTTTGGGGTTTTTGTTTTTTTTTGGAGACAGGGTCTCACTTTGTGGTTCAGGCTGGCCCTGAGCTCAGCCTCAAACTCACATCACAGCAATCCTCCTGCCTCTGCCTCCTGAGTGCTGAGATTACAGGCATGAGCCACCACGCCCGGCACCGTGGTATGTGGTACTGATTGCTGCTGGGCGTGAGTCTCCACACCCAGTATGGTATGTGGTTACCGGGGATCAAACCCGGGCCCTTGCACTTGCAAGACAAGTGCCAGAACCACTGAGCTAAATCCCCAGCCCAGCCATATATGTTTTTAAGATGTCCCATCACAAAGGACAGGGACAAACTTAGAGAAATGAGTCACTGGGGAGTCCGTCATCTTTCAATATCCTACAGGCATTTTTCACAAACCAGATGATGGATCAGCTGCTCCATGTGGACTCTTGATGCAAGTTAGAGATGTGAGAGGCTCAGGGCTGAGCTGCTGTTACACAATGCGTTGTCATAGCAACCTTTGCTGCAAGAAGGCATGCCTGGGGGAAAGTATAGTATGAGTCAGGTGTGGAGGGGATTCCTGTCATCCTAAGCACTCAGGAGGCTGAGGTAGGAAGATCACTTGAGTCCAAGGCTAGCCCAAAGGACACAGTGAGACCCTATCTCAAAAAAACAAAAAGTATATATAGTTAACATATAAACCACAGTAACAGTCGTGTATTATCAAGTATGATGTACTACATGTAAGTATATGTGCTGCACTTTTATTTGATTTTGAGGCACTATGTCACCTAGGCTGGGCTTGAACTGAAGATCCTCCTGCTTCAGCCTCCCAGAGTGTTTGGATTACAGGTGTTGGTCACCCTACTATACTTTTATTCAACTAGCAACACAGTGGGTTTGTTTACCCCGGCAGCACCACAAACATGTGAAGAAGAATCACTGGACTGTGATGTTGCCACGGCCACGGTGTGGCCCATCACTGCCCGACACACTGACGTGGTGTGACTGCACACGGAGTAGGTGAGCGCGCAGCCTCTGCGGGTCAGGAAATGGCGGTGGCTGTGGGCCCTGCTGTGTGTCCTGCTGTAGGGCCTCTCTCAGGTGTCAGCGGAAGTTCAACTGGGGAAGCTTTGTTTTTGGTTTTGTTTTTGTTTTTTTTTTGAGACAAGGTCTTGAAATGTAGCCCAAGGTGGCCTGGCACTGAAGGCCATGGATCGTCCCCCTCAGTGTCTGTGCTGGGATTTCAGGCGTGTGCCACACAGTCCACTTCCAGCCTCACAGAAATGGTGTCCGGACTCAGCTCCTCGCAGCCTGCTGTCCGGGAGGCCCCCTGGGTCCTTGTCACAAGGCCTTCTCCCTGGGACAACTCAGCGTGGCAGCTGGCCTGAGAGGGAGACAGAGGGGCGGGAGAAAGCGCTGGGCAGCAGGACAAAAGCTGGGTCGCTCAGCCCTAGCCTCAGAAACAACACAAGCACTGGTCACAAGTCACTGGGTCCGGTCTGCACTTAGGATCCCTCGGGGGCAGATGCCAGGAAGTGGGGATCGTGGGAGAGTTAACCATAACAGCAGCCGTAAGGCTGGGACCGTTTCAGGTTTTTTTTTTTTTATGCAGCCCAGGCCAGCCTGGAACTCAGCAATCCTCCTGCCTCTGCTGCTGGAGTGCTGGGAAGACAGGCGTGAGCCACCACGCCTAGTACTGTAGAGTGTGGTACTGATTGCTGGTGGGTGTGAGTCACCCCTCCCCACACACACATCGTTGTATATGGTTACCAGGGATCAACTCAGGACTTTGAGCTTGTAAGGAAGGTGCCAGAACCACTGAGCTAAATCTCCCCATTCTGGCTTTTATCATACTGTGTCCAAACCTGGGACCTTCCCACTGAGCTGCATACCTGGCCCCTTTGTTTTTTTGTTTAATTTGAGATGGGTCTTGGTGCGTTGCTAAGCCATCCAGGCTACACTGGAGCTTCTGATCCTCCTGCCTCAGCCTCCTAGAGAGCTGGTGGACAGGCGTGCCCATGTGCCGTTTGGGAACGCTTTCCTTTCCTTCTAGGCTTCGGGAGACCTGGGGTGAGGTCTAAATGAGCCCCAAGCAGCTCCTACTCCTGTGCACTGCTAAGGGTGCTCTGTGGATGAAGATTTCTTTGGGCCGAGGAGGGACTCAGGACGCCCAGCCGATGGGCACAGGGACAAAGCCCCAGGAGACACCAGGGCCCTGCGCCCGCCGCTCTTCAGGCCTGTCCCTCTGTGGGGGCCGGAGGAGGCTGGAGAGGCCGCAGAGGAAGTGAGTGGGAGGCTGGAGGGAGCAGGGCTGGGCCGGGGCGGGCACTGCGGAGAGGCCGAGGCCGCTGGGGACAAGCTTGCCCCCTGCCCCAGGAGGAATGCGCCCGACTTTTCCACATTAGGAGCACGGGCTGCGGCTGCCCTATGAGCTCAGGACAAAGGAATCAGCGCACAAGGACTCCCCCACCGCCCCACAGCAGACTTGGAAACAAATCCAAAGGAAGGGCAAAGACAGAGGGTTCCGAGGCACGGCTACAGATGGGGGCCTGTCCCCGCTGCAGCTGCGGATGGGGCCGTGTCCCCACTGCGGGGGACAGTCATTGTCCACAAAGGGAGGGGAGCTCCTCTAATCTCCCTGAGCTTCAGTTTCCTCTCTATAAACGCAGATGCCCAGAGGAAGAAATTCCTGGAGGCCGGGTGTGGCAGGACAAGCCTGTCTTTTCAATGACTTTGGAGGCTGAGGCAGGAAGATTGCAAGTTTGAGTCTTAACCCGGGCAAGTTAGGGGCAATCCTGTCACAAAAGAAAAAGGGATGAAGTGGAGCTCAGTGCTCCCTCAAGAAAATAAAATAAAAGAGTAAAAGAAATGGAGAGCCACTCGGAGGTAAAGCACTAGCTTGCTTTGAGCTCAGGCTAACCTTCCTGCCTTAGCTTTCTGAACACTGAGATTACAGGTGCGTCCCACCTCGATAGGCTTTTATCTAGAATGTGCGCCTCTCCAACCAGCGCTGTCCTTCCACCCTGGCCTCCCACCCCGACCCGAGTTCTGTCTGCTCACTCCCGTCCTCTGCACAAGAACCCTCCATGGATCCCACTTACTCAGCTCAGAAGCCAAAGCCCTTCCTGTGGCCCCACAGGCCCCGCTCTCTGTCCTGTCCCCCCCCCACTTCCTCCCTCCCCTCTGCTCAGTCCGAATGGCCCTGAAGCCCCCTTTTTTCGGTGTGTCCTACCCCAGGACCTTTGCACTTGCTGCCCCCCCCACAACTCCCTGCAGCCTCAAATTTCACCTCCTCGGGCGCCTTCCCTGGCCCCTCTCTGAAAATGCTCCACCCGTGACTGTTTGCTCAGCACTATCAGGATCTGGCCATCAGTAGATCTGCCTTCTTCATCTTGCTTGGGGGGGTGGGGGGGGACTTCTTGATCTCGTTTCCGGCTGGGCTGCTGCTGCCAGGGTAGGATCTTTATCTGTTTGTTCCCCTCTGCTGCCCCGGGCTCAGAACAGGGCCTGGAAACACAAACTCTGAGTCTTGGCTGGCGCTGATCTCATCTGGGAGTGTCTGGGCCTCAGACAGCGGCCTTAGCCGGACTTGCACAGCGTGCGCCCCGCCAGCCATCATGGCTGCTTTTGGGGCCGCTGAGTTGTGGAGCCACTCACCGGGCCTCTGTGGCCTCGGGGAGACTTCACCCTAAGTCCCTCCTCTGCAGTCTGCCCCTGCCTCAGGACACATTGACCTTTGAGCTCAGGTGTTGCCCTCCTGGGGACACCACAGACATGGAATCTTGGACACAGTACTTCAGGCCTGGCCACTTTTGTGCAGCTTTGTGTTTTGCATTCTGAGGATTAAACTCGGGGAGCACTGAGCTGCACCTCCAGTCTTTCTTACTCTTCTGAGACAATCTGTCAGTTGTCCGGCTGGCCTCGGCCTCCCATGTGGGAGGATGACGGATGTGTGCCTCTGCCTCAGACTTCGTTACGTTTTGCTGAGTGATATTCACTGGACCGCTGCTGAGTGGACATGATACCGCCGTCGGCGTGAGCGTGCTGCAGGTTTCGCCTGTAGTCATGTGTGTGTTTGTCCATCTTCATCTTGAGGTGGGTCTCAGTATGTTGCCCAGGCTGGCCCCAAATTCCTCAACTCCAACAGTCTTCAGGCCTCAGCCTCCAGAGTAGCTAGGACCACAGGCTC
>PVIR01021347.1:0-29473 GCA_004026965.1 Petromus typicus
ACTGGTGCCTACGTGGTGCCGGGGGCTGTTTCTGTCCTGTCTCCAGAAGCTCATCCCCTCCCCCTCACTCTTCACTTGCATTAGACAGCCTCGTTAGATAGCCAGGGGACCGCTGGAGCCTGCAGCCCGCTGGAAGCTCAGCACCGTTACGCCCTGTGCTTCTCAAGGTTTTCCTCCTGGTCTAAAATGAGATCCCTGAGTCTTTTAACCCTACACTTCTACTTCTGGTCTGCACTTTCTCATTCACGGACCTCTAGCTTTGTTCTCAACCTCAGCCTCTCTAAAAACAGATATCAAATGTCACTAAGAATTTTCACTTACTCCAGGTAAACATCCTCCATGGCAAATGTCTCAGAGCCTTGGGTTGATCTGCATAGCACGCCATTTGGTTCAGGTACACATTCTTCTTGCAGATATTCATGAGATTCTCCCTGTAAGTGCTATAATTACTGTTTGCTCTGATTAGTATTCTATATTACTAGTATTAAAATACACCGATCAATATTCAGTCTTGTTTTCTTCTCTGTAGGCTCTGAAACTCCTTCTATGTGAAAAGCCTTCCTTGCCTGTCTGTATCTAAGGCTTTCCAAAACTCAAGTGGGAATGGGCTTTTGTGAGGCCATGGAAGTCATTCCTCCTTTGCTCAGTGTCAGGAAATAAAGTCTGATCCCACTCTGTCACCTTTCCTTTGTCACTTTTGTACTTTTCCTTGAACTCAGTGCCTCTCATTCAACTTTTTTGTTTCACAGTTTTGCAAGTTTCTGTCCAGACCAGTTGCTGTTTCTTTTTGGCCTCTGCTAGGGCAGCACACTGTGATAAGAGTGTATAGCAGAATAAAACCACTCACCTCATAGTTACTTGGAAGCAAAAGGTAGAAGAGGAAGTGGCTGGAGTCCCATAATCTGCCATTAGGGAACATTCCCAGTATCCCAAAGATCTACCACTAGGCCCTAGCGCTTAAATATCCATCACTTCCCAACAGCTTTTTTTGTTTGTTTGTTTGTTTTTGTTTTTGTTTTTGTTTTTTTTAGGTTTTTTGAGACAGGGTCTCACTTTGTGGTGCAGGCTGGCCCTGAGCTCAGCCTCAAACTCACATCACAGCAATCCTCCTGCCTCTGCTTCCCGAGTGCTGGGATTACAGGCGTGAGCCACCACGCCCGGCACTGTGGTATGTGGTACTGGCTGCTGCTGGGTTGAGTCTCCACACCCAGTATAGGTATGTGGTTACCGGGGATCGAACCCAGGTCCTTGCACTTGCAAGACAGGCACCAGAACCACTGAGCTATATCCCCGGCCCCACTTCCCAACAGTTTTGTGCTGGGGATGGAGAACTTAACACCTAGGTCTTTGGAAGATATTCTAGATCCAAACTTGAACATGCAGTTTTCTCACAATTACTGTATAACTGAATAACCACTGCTGTAGGATTCATATGGCAGCCAACAGTAAACTACCGCCTCAACACATAAGAAGCATGCTTCTATATTTGTATGAAATACGTTTTAAAATAATGTTTTAAATAGTGAGGATCAGCATTGTGGGTGAAGATGAGAACACATAACTTGTAAAGAAGAAAGACTGAAAAGACAGGAAAGACAAGAAATGAGAAAATGACAAACTGGTTAAGTCCATAATTGTGTAACCTCGGAAATACCTTGGAGATCATCTGACACACAGTCATACTAGTCCAGTTGTTAATAGAATTTTTAATTTGAAAATTATTTTGTGATCAGAATCACTTGGTGTTTTACTTGATATTTTAAAAACACACTTAAGCTTATCATAATCGTTCGTGCTAATGGAAATTATCCTCGTGAAATCTGGTGTATTTCTCTTTGGTGTCAAATTGTACCCCAGTTCTCCTCTCCTCCAGGTCTTCTTCCCTGTTCCTACCCAGGAACACAGCTGTGCCTTAATCAAGAGTATGTGGTGGGCTTAGAATTTTTACACACCATATTCTCATTTCTACTTATATCTTTTTGTGTTCTTAGTCTTTCTGCCAATCTAAAACTAAAGATGAGCACTGAGAATTGTGCTCCGTCAATTACTCTTTACAAAAGTGAAGAGAAGAAATAGAGGTAGAATCTGAAAACTACCTCATTTGCTACATTATCAGCCTTTCCAGCTGAACTTACACAATATATATATATATATATGGAGAGAGAGAGAGAGAGTTTCATATATAAATTGTTTATATATATAAAATATATATTGCAAAGGGCTATTAACTTAGCTCAGGGGCAGAATTCTCCTGCATTCAATCTACAGTGCAAGAAGGGAAGGGGCAGAAACGAAAATTACTTCTAAAATTATACCACTTAATCTTCAATTATTCTTACTGTTTTTACAACTGGTACTTTCCAGCAGCAACTAAGCAATCCATGTAAACAAGTATATGAGTCACGTACAGCTACAGACAATCTTTGATTTTATTATGAAAAGTTCCTTATATGTGTGGAATCAGATGGGCATGTGAAAAAAAAAACCTGTTTTGATTCCTAGGTTGGAGCATTAAATGCATGCTTCCTTGCAAAGAGGAATTTCCAAGTTGATTTATATGAAGCTAGGGAAGGTAAGTCAGTGGTAAAGATTGTGGAATGGGATTCTGATTTCTTGACAGCTTTCTCAGATTTTCTAAATCAAATATTTTCATAAATGAAAAAAGTGATTTAAAAAACTCAGTGATTTAAACATTAATTTAATACCAATTTGCTATTAGTGTTTTCTTTAGTAGAGTTCATTAGTCTCTTACTATAGCTGTGATGCAACAGTTGTTCAGATAAAGGAGTGTTTAGAATAGGAGTTGTTTCTAACATAGTGTCCCCTTCCAATGTCCTAGATATCAGAGTGGCCAAAGCTGCACGAGGAAGAAGCATTAACTTGGCCCTTTCTTATAGAGGACGACAAGCTTTAAAAGCCATTGGCCTGGAAGATCAGGTACCTTGCTAATCCATTTCACTTGTAAAAGACACTATCTGTTGCTTTTAATAATTTTGTGGTCTGGATTTTATCCTGGTTTGAAGTACTATTTAATGCCAAGGACCTCTGCACACACACAAAAAATCATTCCACAAAGGCTTTCATAATTTGACGAGGAAGGCTCTCACGGGATAGCAGATCTCTGGTTATGGAAAGGAAAGGTCAGAGGGCATCCAGAATGAGAAGAGGCAGACAAACTTCCTGCCTCCTCTTGCATGGTCAGTAGTGTCCTTTTCACAACTCTACTTCAAAAATATTCTGAAAATAGAAAGCTTCTCATTACTCATTTGCCATTGAAACTTGAACTAATGGGAGATTTTCCATGATCTAATTTTTTTTTTGAAAATTTCGTTCAGTATAATTGTGTTCTGCTATAGAAATACTATTGCGGGAGGGAAGCAATAGCATTTTTGATTACTAAGTGGTACCTCAGACCTCCTGGTGTTATGTGATAGTTATCATCTATGTACTGTACTTCCTAAAACTTGGAAAATTGTGAACTTTGAAACCATTAAGTGCCTCATGTTTGGATAAGGAATGGTGTGTCTGTGGTAGATTTTCTTTATATGAGCTTAATGTTATAGGACTTCCTGCTCTTGTGTAGCTTGGAAATGTAAATCAAAGTGGTGTCCCATTTTTGTAAATCTGAGAAAAAGCACTTAAACCCTCTAACAATGAAACACTGCCTCAAATTTGTGAAACTGATTAAGGTTAGATAAAAAAATCAATTTCAAGATCTAAGGTTTAAAAAAACCATAAAGATATCAGCAAAACTTTTTAAATTGAATGGGTTCTCATCATATTAAGCATAGAATATCTTTTACATTTTTAAAAATACTTTTTGAAAATCACATCTTGTTTATTTTTATTTATTCAGTGATGTTACAAATTTTAATTTAAAATAAGCACTCAGAAAACAATGGGTTGAAAAAGTATAGTCTGAGGAGGTCTCTGTGAATTTACAACACAGTACACAATAGTCATAGACAAGTTTCACAACTACCTCAAAAAAGTTCACCATGGCAGTTACATGCAAGGGTTATATTTTTTAAAAATCCACATTGCAACACAGTAGGAGGCTGTCACAGGGCCGGTACTTTGGCCTGGACAGATCCCTCTGCTGCATAGTGCTAGCCATACATCTTAGATCTCAAATGGAGGTCTAAGTTATTTTTAGGTTGTGGAGCGAAAATGAGGCTCAACATCCACAGGACAGTGAACCAAGACAGATTCTTCAGCCAATACCTGTCCTATTGAAAACCCCATTTCTCAGCCAGTATCTTTCTTATTCATGGTGTGTTGGGTTATAGTCACTGAAAGAATTTTTTCTGCTTTCCTTTCAGATTGTATCCCAAGGTATTCCCATGAGAGCAAGAATGATTCACTCTCTTTCAGGGAAAAAATCTGCACATCCCTATGGAACAAAAGACCAGGTAGGTTTATCCGGGAAATAATGGTTTGAGAACTGAGTATGAATAAATTTAATATCGGGAATGGCTACCTGCGTGTCCTCTGTGGCTCTCCCTATCCTTCTCATTTCCTGCCTGAGATTAGACCTCAAGAACAAGCATTAGTTACCAAGTTAATTCATAGACTATATTCACAACAGCATTCAGTTCATACTGTACATGTAAAAGAGTAAGCTCTTATTGCTGTTCTCATTATGAAGCCATTTCTTGCCTCTGTGCTTTGCTCCTGCTGCCCAGCTGCTAAGGATGCCCTTTCCCTCCCAGCTCCTTTTCAAATGGAGAAAATTACCATGTTATTTATTATCATACAGAATGTACAGCAACAACTCAGAAGGGTTTTATAATGTCATTGCCTTGCCCTAACTAATCCTCTGGCCCAAAATTTGTTCATAATAGAATGTATAGAATGCACCAGAAATGTTTTCAGTATCCTGTAATTTCCAAAACAACAGAGGCCAGATGTTGATTATGGAACAAAATTCATTAGCCAATTTTGCATTTTTCTTATCTCTGACATAGTACCAAACATAACCGGGGAAGATGCGTATCTTCAACCAATTATACCTGTTGAATCTTTTGGTTGAGAATGAAGGCACTAATCAGCCATCGATAAGTAGCAAATTCCAAGTTGCTTTATTTTTATTCAGAAATCTCTCATTCAGAGCATAGCCTGAGTGAGAATCAGACTGTGAACAGATATCTCATTGCAAGTAAATCAGTGTTTCTCCAGTTCACCTGAGAACATTGAAATACTGAATCTGGCTCAGTGGGGCAAGGTGGAGGCTGAGGTTCTGCAGTATTCTAACAAACTCCAGAGGGATTCTTGGCCCACACTTTTATTAACAAGAGGTAAAACACAGATATATTCATGAGAAAAAATTCTCTGTGGGTCCTGTGATGATGAATGTAGCTAAAAGTCAAACATTTCAGCAACTAAGGACTCTGGAACAGAGGCAGGATCAAAATTTCTAACTGATGGATTTTGGAAGAATAGTAAACTGCTTATTTCGCATCATAACAATACAGGGCTCCACAGGGGAGGAAGGAGAGGAAAGTCTATGTAGCCATCTTTTGTGAAGAAAATATTGTTAGCTAATTGATTTATCCTATTTAATTGGCTCCAGACTGACTAGGCGCCATCTCTTCTTAATAGAAAAGTCAAATTTATACATTCAGATGAAGTATTAGCCCTGTATACTAAATGTATTATGCTAGTACATAATGACTGTTTCATGTGCCACACCGTGTTAGTTTTTGAAGACAGGGAAGAGGTTGACCCAGTAGGTTCATCACGAGACAGTCTTCCAGTTCATCATGAGAAGTCATTAGTTGAGTGATGCAGACAAGAAATTCTAGAGTGGCTCAGAAAGGGAAGAGAGTTTCCATTTTTCTAACAGAGAAAATGAGATTTGGATCACAGGCTCTAAGAGATGCATGGGGAACACTGGGAGAAATGAAGAAGTAAGTTTCCTGTTAGGGAGCTTGAGAGTGTTCCTGAAGGCCTACATGGCACAATTTAGAGTTGTGTTGTTCTCTTGTCCTAAACTGAGGGTGAATCATTACAATCATAGAATGTGCTAAGGAAACCAAATGAGCACATGGAAATGCTCTCCAGGCCCTGGCCCAGTCACACACTGATAGAAGGAGAAGCTGTTCAAATACCAGAAAAGCTAGATGAGGAAAATGACTTGGACCTAAGAACCAAAAATGGATTCTTCACCTACATTACTCTGGGTATGTGTGTATGAACAGAGAGAGAGAGAGAGAGACTCTTGTTGGAACTTCCCCATCTGGTAGCTTTACCACATTATAAAAGGAAGGAAATTGTTTTACCCTCAGTGCCCTTGCTCTTTCTCATTTCTTAAGAAATGAGTTCATACTAAATTTACAGCCACTGCATTCTCTAGTTTTTGCATTGTTACACTTTTAGTGCAGTCAGAGAATTCAGAAAATAACCAACACTGGCAAGGATGTGGGGGGAAATTCTGTATTATTGGTGGGAACGTAAACTAGTGTAACCACTATGAAAATCAGTGCAGTGAGTCCTGAAAGAACTAACATAGAAATTCCATTTGATCTAGTTCTATTTCTCTTGGATATCTTCCTGAGTTTCACACACACTACATTGTTACATACATACCATATTTATCATAGTGCAATTCAGAATAACTTAAATATGGAAATAGCCTAGATGTTCATAACAGAATAATGAGTAAAAAAAATGGTATAAATACACAACGGAGTATTCTTAGCCATAAAGAAAGGTAAATTTGAATCATTTATAGAAAAATAGATGGATCTGGAGACCATAATGTTAAGTGAAGTGATCATACACAGAAGTATTGATATTCCATTGTTTCTCTTTAAAAACCCAACAAAAATAATTACAGAGTAAAATAAAGAAGAGATGGTAGGAAATAAGAAGATAGACTTTTCAGAGATGGGGAAGTAAATATACAAGGGTCAAGCTGTGATATATGTATGTACCAACTGCCCTAAGTATGAGCAGTTTTTATAAATTGCAAACATATGCTAATAAAAGTCAAAGAAGCAAAAACCTGAGCTCGCAACTTTTTGCTAAGTAATAAATAACTCCTGATACTGAGTGACTTATAATTGCCTGTCCATTCACCAGAACCAATGTCTGATTTATTTTTCTTACAGTATATTCTTTCTATAAGCAGAGAAAATTTGAACAAAGATTTATTGAATGGTAAGTCCAATTTTTTTTAGTCACCAGTTTGAATAAAGCATATGGGACTCATCTTGTTGGATGATTTATTGAGACTTGCTCACTGTTCCTTTTTGGGATTATGAAGAGTAGAACTTTGTACATTACAAAGTCTTTGAGCAGCAGTAATACTGCCTCTCGTATTCCCTTTTTGTCTTACCAATTATCTAAATGAAAAATCACGTGTTTGTTGGTCATGTATTGGAAGCCTCCTTTATCTTTGGCACTGGAATGAATGCATCTTCACTTGAGGAACTCATAGTCTATTAAAACAACAGATACAGTCACACAACTTGCAAAGCGATAGTCTGTGCATTTCAGAGAGAGAGGAGCAGCAATAGTGTGGAGGCTGAGAGACAGCTGGCATCTTCTGCCATAATCTTTGTGTGCAAAAACAGGGCCCTGGCTGAGGTTATAGCAACCAGCAGGAGAGGATCGTGTAGGTTCATAATATTTGTAGGAGACCAAAAATGTAGGGGTTGAGAAGGTTGAAAAAGAGGAAAGTGTTAAATATAACCCCAAGTAACTAAAAATGCCTACACATTAACCGAAAAGCCAATGGGCTGTAAATTACATCTGCAGTTTGCATAGCCAACCACATTCCTTGTACATTTCAGCCTACACCAAATTGAAGCCTAGTTCATACCCATTTTCTCTCTGTAGCATTTGCTCTAAGCAGGCTCATTCCTACAAAGCCTGCTTTTCTACTAGGCCCCTCCTGATATCACTCGAAAGCTCTGCTCTTCAGAGAGTGCAGCTTCCAGGGGATTCATCTTTGTTTCCCCACAGCCCCCTCACTCAGTCAGCTTGCAGGACATCAGTTGGGCTGAACTGAATTGAGTTCAGTTGAACTGAATTGAACAAATTGGGTTGAACTTGAGAGGAGGAGGTAATGGGAGGGTCACTCCAGATTATTTACTGAGGATAGGAAATAGGGCTTCCAGTTATTCTTAATTCCATTTATTTATAGTTATATTCAGAAGGCACTCTTGAGGTAGGTAGATTCATGACTAGGAACCAGTTTTCTAGATGTATTCACGTGGCTCTAAAGAAAGCAAATGACACAAGCCACCTTACAGGTGTGCAGAATGGCATATAAAACAACCTCTTGACACAGAGCTATCTCTGACTTTATTAATATAAAAATAATAGGAAGCAGTCAGCTAAGGACCAGGCGCCATGAGAAGTAGCTTATGTGTGTTGATTCACAGAACTGTCCCAACCATCATATAAAGTGAGAATGATTTTCATCTCAGGCTTATGGTTACTGGCTGCGTAGAGACCTCAGATGACAATATTAATAATATAAGAACTGGATTTGAACTTCAGTCAGTTTTCTGTAACAGCCTGTGCTTTTAGCCATTTGGTTTTTGTCTCCTATATTATATATGAAACACCTGTTAATAAAATATGAGAAAAAATAATTAATACTGTACACATTTCCTCAACTATTGTCCATTTATTCTGCACAGCACACAGTTTCATGAGAGACATAAATATGTTAATAAAATGAATGCTGAATCTCTTCACTCAAACTTTCTTTGGCATATAAAGTTTGTCATTCCTGTACAATCCAGCAAATGAGTGAGTCACTCATTCCACAAATTCATCCAATTTTAATGCTCATTTCTTTTTAAGAAAACTCCAACAGCCACATATGCGATTTTCTTTCTTTTTTTCTTTCTTTCTTTTTTTTTTTTTTTTTTTTTTTTTTTTTTTTTTTTTTTTTTTTTTTTTTTTTTTTTTTTTTTTTTGTGACATGGTCTCGCTTTGTAGTTCAGGCTGGCCCTGAGCTCAGCCTCAAACTCACATCACAGCAATCTTCCTGCCTCTGCCTCCCAGATGCTGGGATTACAGGCGTGAGCCACCACGCCCGGCACTGTGGTATGTGGTACTGGTTCCTGCTGGGTGTGAGTCTCCACATCCAGTATTGTATGTGGTTACTGGGGAACTGAACTCGGGCCCTTGCACTTGCAAGACAGGCGCCGGAACCACTGAGCTAAATCCCCAGCCCATATATACAATTTTCAATTCGATATTAACCATGTTTTAAAAAACTAAAAAAGGATTGATGTAAATTTTAATGATGTATATGAACCTATATAGGCAAGGTATTACTATTTCAATGTAAAACTGATAGTTATTCATGATATATTTTTATTGTTTTGTATCTATAGAGTTTGCTCAAAATTGTCAAAATCCAAAGTGTACCACACATGTCAAGCAGTTTGGCAAATTTTCAAGCACTTCACAGACACCTGTGGCTGGGAACAAGGATCCTAGAGCTCAAGAAATTCAGCAGCTGGAATATTCAGTCTCTCCTTCTTTCTCTCTCTTTCTCTCTCTCTCTCTCTCTCTCTCTTATTTTTAACCAAAAGATTGGGTTTTTTTGTTTGTTTTTTGAGATAGGGTCTCACTTTGTAGTTCAGGCTGGCCCTGAACTCAGCCTCAAACTCACATCACAGCAATCCTCCTGCCTCTGCCTTCCAAGTGCTAGGATTACAAGCGTGAGCTACCACGCCTGGCACTGTGGTATGTGGTACTGGTTGCTGCTGGGCATGAGTCTCCATGCCCAGTATAGGTATGTGGTTACTGGGGATCGAACCCTGGTTCTTGCGCTTGCAAGACAGGCGCCGGAACCACTGAGCTAAATCCCCGCCCCCCCCCACAAGATTGTTTTTAAGAGAGAATATAAAAGAATAATATTTGTACAACTCTTTGGGATGTAAAACTATACACTTAAGCAAAAGAGTAAATTAGTTGAAAAGTTTATTGTAAACTTTAGTTTACACCTTTAGTGTGACAGTTAAACTGATTTCTCCAAAGTTCTTTGTAAAAAGACTACTTATACATATCTGAGTTTCTTTGGCTTATTATCTCTCACATTACAATATTCTGAAACTTCTGATCCATAGTCAGAACTCTAACAATCTGGAAACCCCAAACAAAGAGAAAAAGATGAAACCCGAAGTGGAAAGGACAGCAAGGCCACTTATGAATAGAGTTGGAAGTCAGAAACTTTGGCTTATTTTCTCTAATTTTTTAATATTCAATATTTCTTAATTCAATTTTTAAGATATAAAAGGAACATATCAATGTCTACAACTTGAGAAGTTTGGCCATTGACATGTTATGTTGTATGATCCAGAGATATTGTTTTTCCTTGTAGGATCTTGATTACCCTGTTGCAAGATGAAAGGCTTTGATCGACCTCATCTCCGAGGTCTATTCCAGCGTTAACACCTGTATTCTGCTTTATAACTTTTAAATAATAAATAGCCCCTAGTTATAGATCTTCATGATCATTAATAGGGACAAAAACATATTTTTACCACTATAATAAGAAACTCATTAGTAGTTCAGGAAATGAAATTCATTCAATTTCGTAGATTTCTAGCTGGCAAAACAGAAAAGCACTAACCTCATTTATTTCGATTAAATGAGATGTTTCAAAATTTCTTTTCCTCCCCATTTCAGTGTTTGATTCTATGAAGACTTAGTATTACTGCTCTACACTTGGGACAACTTGAGTGGCAACATACAGAGACATGTATCCTGTGAGGAAAGAAATCAGGCTGAATACTTCCAAGCACAAATAAAAACTTATGTTAGAGGTGACTTGTGAAATATGTGAGACCTGTTTTTTTCCAAGGGTACTAAAAATTATGAGGATTCAAGAGTTCCCACAATGTAATTAGTTGGATAACTGCTTTTATCATTAAAAAAATATATAGCAAGCCACTTCCCAAACCACTGTCCAATTTTGATTTTTAAAATGTGTGTTATATTGGTAAGAATAAATATCAAGATAATACTATTCCGAGAAAAGGATTAGTACTTCAGCTTGATGAAGTGAAAGGACCATTAGGATTTCATTTCTCTTTGCCTCCTTTCTGTTTCCTCAGCTGTTGAGAACTACTCCAATGTGCAGGTGCACTTTGGCCACAGGCTGCTGAAATGTAACCCCGAAGAAGGAGCCATCACAGTGCTCGGGTAATCACTCCCTCTGTCAGGCTGTAGCCTCAGAGGTGAAGGCTGACAGCAGCAAAATGGATCTGTCAACTTTGTTGTGCAGCTCTCTTGAAAGACATAACTAATAACAGAAAGGGTCATTTGAGGAGTTTTTAGATACAGGGACTATTGGATTGAAAATTAGCCTTGAGTGATTTCTGAGTACGAACCGCCATGCTGCTTCTTCATGCTGATGCCTTCTTACTTTCCCATCACATTTGACACAGGTGACTCTACTTGGTTTCAAACTCCCTCCTCCCTTGAAACTGGGTGTCCTCCCCTGCTACCATCCCTGGTTCTCTGTCCCTCATTAGCTGATTCTAGTTCCTCCAAAATGCCATGCCTCCTCTGTATCTCACTCTTGTGATATGACCTGGAGTCCCAATCAGTGAATACTAATTTTTTGACTGCAGCTACCTCTTATCATTATCTCAAACTGCCAAGTAAGTTTTCTTAAACTACCATTCTTTAAACTTCATCCATCTAATGGAAAAACTGACTTTCTCTCTTTTACTTGAATAATGTCTTTAAACCCTTTGTCTTTGCATCTAAAGTTCTTTTCACCTCTTTTCTCCTCCACACACTGTACAGTCGGCCATTTGTGTCTGTGAAGTTCTCCCTCATGGATTCAGCCAACCTCAGATCAAAACTATTTTTAGTTTCATCTTTACTAAATATGTACAGACTTTTTCCTTTGTCATTATTCTCTAGACAACGCAGCATAACAACTACTTACATAGCATTTGTACTTTACTAAATTCTATAAATAATTTGGAGATAAATTATATGGGAGGATGTGCACAGGTTATACATAAACACTGTACTATTTTAAATAAAGGTCTTGAACATCCAGGTTCAGGTATCCTCAATCCCCTCCTGGAGAATAAGGAGCAGTAAATACTCTTTTCTTAAACTTGTGGCTCCTAAAATATTTGATCACATCCCTGCATTTAATCATTCATTCATTTGAACTGTAGGAATGTATTGTGCATTCATACACAGGGTTACCTCTCCCTTTTCTCAATATTTCTTCTCTTTCATGCAGAAAGCTCAGCTCTTTTCCCCACTTCTATAGCTTTGTGTGTCTTTATTAAGCAGCATACTTGTCTATTACTGTCATTCTCACAAGTAAGCATGCTACTGGGGTAAATGTTTTTGTTTTGATTTTATCTATTGACTGAAAGCACAAAGACACATAAAAGTGAATTTTTTAGTTACCCCCCGAGCAACTTCTTTTCATACCCACGTAAAAAATGTCATCATATTTTTACTAGATATTTTTGTTTTCTTTTGGATGGTTCATTTTGTTTTTCAGGCCTGACAAAGTTCCCAAAGATGTCACATGTGACCTCATTGTAGGATGTGATGGAGCCTATTCAACTGTCAGAAATCACCTCACAAAGAAACCCCGCGTTGATTACAGTCAGCACTACATTCCTCATGGGTACATGGAGTTGACTATTCTGCCTAAGAATGGGGATGTGAGTTCTTTCCCTTTCCACTACCCTCCCTGTAAGAGTGCAGGTGCATCATCTCATGCAGTGGTTCTCAGTGGTGTGTCTTGACTGGTTGTAAGTAGATGTACAGGTATCTCTTTAGCAATATCATTAAAGCATTCTCACCCTCTAACCTTATGCTCTCTTGAGCTGAAGACAAAGGAGGAAAATATACAAAGGTTGGTATTACATCATAATATCATTTGCCTGTATTTTCTTGGGAAGACATAAAAGAGAGAGAATTGTATTAGTCCAATTTCCTGTCACTGGGACGCAGTGCTCAACACTTACAAACTTAAAGAAGTAGAGGTTTACTTTGGCTAATGGTTCCATGGCATTCAGTTCATGGCTCCAAGACAGAAGTGGAAGGCACATCAGAGCAAAGCTGCTTAGTTCATAGGGGCTGGGAAGCAGATCAGGGCAACGGTGCCACAGAGGAAGGAATGAGGGGCCAGATATAGGTGCCAAGGTCATGTGTCCATGACCATCCAGACATATTCAGCAAGTGGTTTACTAATCTCCTGAGTAAATCCCAAAGTCAGTTAAGATGATCCTCCACCTTTACCATCAGAGCAATCAATTTTCCAGTATATTAGTAACTCAGAATTCTTATAATATGATGAAATCAAATAGTATTTAAATATTTAATAAAATAAAATGCCTAATCAATTGTTGCAAAGAGATTTTCATTGTGTTTTCCTCACCCTCTGGTTCCACTAATGCATAACACCAGAGGCAAATAAATGGATACTAAGTTTTATAAAAATTTGTTATATACAACTTTATTTTTAAAAATACAATAAAAACTAATCTTTATTGTATTTTTTCATAAATAAACACAGGAACATGTTAGGGGAAATTAAAATATTAATAGAACTTTACCAAGTTAATATATTAGAACAAATAGATAATGTAAATGCTTTATTTGCATATGAAACATCCATTTTATAGGTACTGGTTTAATCTATTCTACTTGAAATGCAGATTTATAAAATACTTAGTCAATGTATAATAGTGGTATCAACAAACTGCAAAAGGCAGTCAAATCCATATTTTAACATTTCTTTTCATTTCTTCTCTTCCCTCCTGGTCAAAAATGCATTCACTAATTTTACAGTGCTCACTGTGTGGTTTGTCAGGTGGATTCTGTTCTCACAGCCAATACTCTAGATTATAAGTAATAGAATTCTTTTGAGAAAAACATGTCATAAGTAGAATAGAGCCTACTGAAGTAAAGATAGCCATCTATTTTGCAGCTATACATAATTAATAGTAATGATTCATGGCTTTTAAAAACATTTCATTCTTTTAAGAAACAGTATTAACCTAGCTGGGTATGGTTACACACACCTGTATTCCCACACTTTGAATGCCATGGAGGAGAATTGCTCACAATTTAAGGCCAGCTGGGACTACCTAGTGAGTTCAAGGCCAACCTGAAATGTGGAGGGAGACCTTGCTGCAAAAATAAAGTAAAACAATAACAACAAAAACCAGTGTTGACAGTAATGTGATTCAGAATATTTCTACCTGGCTCCAAAATAATCTTACAAAACTTTGTATTTTCTCCTTTTTCATTCCAGTGTAATATATGCAATAGACACATTCTATTCCAGATGAGTGACATGAGAAAGAGATTGGGTAAAAGAAAAGTTTTCAAGGAATTTTATAAGAAACTCCCTTTTTCCTTCTGGGGACAAATCCAGTATGTGCTCACACATAACAGACAGGAGCTTTACCACTGTGCTTCTCTCTGCTCCTCCATCCTGGAGGCTCATTTTAAAGCTGTTTTTGCACAGCCACAAAATTATTTGGCTTAGAGACTTTCAGCAAAAGGACCAGTGAGGCTTATTCCAAGCTATCCTTGGGACTGCTATACCATAAGGATGACCATTTAGAGAATCACTTGATAATAAACCAAAAATCTAGTAATCTTTATTAAATATGTGTGAGTATCAATAAGTTCTTGGTATCATCTCCTCTGCATATTAAAATGATATATAGACAACCCTCAGCCATTGTGAAAGGCAGAAGATATGTCATCCTCCAATCTACTTTAGTCAGAAGTATTAGCCCTTTCTATTGAAGTAAATTGTAAAGAAAGAAAGAATTACTTTCTGTTATTTCTCCTCCCTTCCTCACCTTTTGGAATTCTAAAAGTTAGAGAAGTGGTCAGAAGATCCAAAAATACCAAGAAGGAAAGCAAGGCTATGTGCTTCACACAGAGGGTCTCCTGACCACCCCCTAGAACACAGCCTCAGCCTCACACACCACACCACACACACACACACACACACACACACACACACACACACACAGCCCCCCACCCCGGCTCAGCAAGCACACCTGTACCAGAAGCCACACCTGTACTAGATTTTAGTATTTATTAGTATTTTAGTATTTATTGAGACAATTGTTTTCTCTTAGTATGGAAGGTGCTGTCTAAATATAGAAAAATAGGGGCTGGGGATTTAGCTCAAGCAGTACCGTGCCTACGGTCAAACCACACGGGCTCAAGTTCAGTGCTGAATACCGCAAAAAATATATGTAAATAAATTAAATTAAGTATAGAAAAGTACAAATTTGACTTAGTTGTCCAACAGTTCACATATTCTATGAATAAATGTTATGTAGTTATAAATAAAATTATTTGTATATAGTATATATATTTATTTGGGCCAAGTAGGTCTTTGGGTCAATTGATCCACTCAAGCAATCAATATTGACTCAGATTATCATGTAGTCATTGTAGATGAGTAACTAAAAAAAATAATTCTTCTGTTTATATCATAGGAAACAGATAAAATCTTGTTTGTAAAATTTTGTTTCCCTTGTGAAAAACCTAAACATAAAGAATGCCCAAATAAGGTAGATATGACTTCTATATACATACACATATACATCTTCCCACATATGTTCATTTCTTATATATTTATTATATATGTGAGCACATATTTACATGTGTGTATGTGTGCGTACATATGGGGAGAGAACATCTTATTATATGCTCAAATCTTGAATTATACCTAATATCAAGTCACCTAAAGCTAAGATTATAAAATTAGAACACAAATACCTCCTAAGATGACTTCCAGTTGTTGCAATAGACATTGATCACATGTATGATACCGGTGGGAATAATATAGAGTCAGTTTTATAAAAGTGCTATATTAATGGACTGATCGAACATAAAATGCTTTTTCTCCCCTGTAGTTTGCCATGGAACCTAATTATCTGCACATTTGGCCTAGAAATACCTTTATGATGATTGCACTTCCTAATATGGTAATACAGAATTTTTATTAACTGAAAATTTGCATCTGTAATGAATGCTTTTCATTATTTTGTGCTCTGTGTGTACCTGACATCTTCATTATAAGCTATTTAATGATTATACCCTTTAAAACTACAGCTTACTTTAAAAAAACTTGGGAAGGAACTTGTTTTGAAGGAGTCGAGGGAACTTGTCTATATGTGGGATTCCCATCCTCTCTGTCAAACACAGTCTAAGAGGAAAAGTCCCCAACAAAGCCAGAGATGTAGGTTTGATATCAAGAAGTACCTCCAGCCTTTAAGGCCTGTAGCACAATGTGATATTGTGGGAAATCAGGGATGGAGACGTAACTAGAACTTTTGCATTATGTTCTAGTCTTCTGTGAGTCAATGGCACATGGTGAAATAATAATAAGGTAGAAATGAGATTCAAAGAAGCTGAGCTTGTTGGGCCTGATCCTCAATATTCTGGGCAGCAAGGACCCCAGACCCCAGCCTGCCACACCTTTTATTATCTATATTCCAAAGGACCTGGAACAATAGTCCTAGAGAAGTTATGTAGATGAGGATCTGGGAGGGCAAGGCAGATGTCAGCTATAGTCCTTGAGAGGTCAGACAGATCCCGTATAGTTCTCCCCTGAAGCATCACAGCATGTGGGACCATTGAGTCCCTGTGGCTACCAGAGGTGAAGACAAGAGTCAAGTCTAAAGTCCCTCTGCAGGCAGGAAGGCCTGGTCAATTTTGACCTTGTAATTCCCAAACAGGATCGTTACCACCATGATATATGTTATTTTTAAAAGAGCTTGTCTTTTCTGCTTATATAGATCTACTCTCTGTTCTCTGGTTGGTCTTTTCCTTCCTGTTGCTGCCTGCTCTGGAGTCCGGGACCTATTGGTATGGTCTTAACAGGAAGAAAAATATTTTTAAAATCAAATCAAGGGCCAGGGATTTAGCTCAATGGTTTTGGCTTCTGTCTTGCAAGCGCAAGGACCCGGGTTCGATCCCCCGGTAACCACATACAATACTGGGTGTGGAGACTCACGCCCAGCAGCAACCAGTACCACATACCACAGTGCCGGGCGTGGTGGCTCATGCCTGTAATCCCAGCACTCGGGAAGCAGAGGCAGGAGGATTGCTGTGATGTGAGTTTGAGGCTGAGCTCAGGGCCAGCCTGAACTACAAAGTGAGACCCTGTCTCAAAAAACCTAAAAAAAATCAAATCAACCTACCTATTCGTAATCTAAAGAGTGCAGTGTTTGCTTGGTGAAAATGGAATAGGTAGTGCAGAAATTCTAATGAGCAGAGCACCCCTGAGATGTGGCAGAGCTTTGCTTTAGGGATGAGACGACAGAGCAACAGTACCTTCCGGTCTGCTGGAACAGTCCTGGTCCTAGCTAGACGCTGTGTGAATGGGGCCCCACCGTCAGGGCGACGTTGCGCAGTGCTGCTCTCCCTCACTTGGCGCCTCTTCCTCTCACAGGACAAATCCTTCACGTGCACTTTGTTCATGCCCTTTGAAGACTTTGAAAAACTTCTCACCAGCGATGACGTGCTGGATTTTTTCCAGAAGTACTTTCCAGATTTCGTCTCCTTTGTTGGAAAGTGAGTTTTGTGCCTTTTTGCCTCATAGATTTCAGTTACTCCAAATTAAATCAAGATTAGGCAATGTACTCTGGTTTTGATTAGACTTGATAGCACGGTGGCCTGGATAGAAATGGATATCAGAGCAAAAGTCTCCATGGCTGTTTGCTGGAAGCCCCAAGCTTCAGCTCTGTCACTCAGGAGCTGAATCAGCGTTCCTGTCCTGGAACCCTCACAGTAAACTGCTGCCAGACAGTACCACCCACGTGTGAGGCTTTGCCTCAGCCGTCCCTGGGCGCAGCACCCTCGCACACACAGCTCCGCACAGGGACAGCTCAGGCCTCAGCTCTCTGGCCGGACTTGTTGCCCCTCCAATGCAGGTCAACACCGTGTCGCTCGAGACTGTCATGTCACACGGCACAGCCTCTGCTCCCACTGACTGCCCCTCCTAGAATCTCCTTCCGGCCCAAGAGAATGTGTCAGACTACTCAGGCAACTGTAACAAAAATACCATCAGCTGCGTCCTTGTAGTGGAAATGTATTTTCAATTTCTCACAGTTCACAGAAGCAGCTTACCCTGTGAATTCACACGGCGAAGAAGACATTTCAAGGACTCTTATCCCACTTCCTGAGCGCTCTGCTTCCACGTCCCAATCATCTCTCAGATGTCCCCCCTCCAAACACCACCGCATTAGCGTTAGGATTTCAAGCCAAGCAGGCCGCAGTGGAGCAGGATTTCAGCACGGGGCCTGCTTTCTCCCTTGAGTTGGCATCTGTACCAGAAAATCTACGTTTTAGAGAAGCTATGAAAATGTAGTGAGCATGAGTTTGGGATTTAACTCAGTGGTTTGTTCGCCTATCTTGGAAGCGCAAGGGCCCGGGTTCAATTCCCCGGTAACCACATACGATAGTGGGTGTGGAGACTCATGCTCAGCAACAATCAGTACCACATACCACAATGCCGGGCATGGTGGCTCTCGCCTGTAATCCCAGCAGTCGGGAGGCAGAGGCAGGAGGATTTCTGTGATGAGAGTTGGAGGCTGAGCTCAGGGCCAGCTTGAACTACAAAGCGAGACCCTGTCTCAAAAAAAAAAGAAAGAAAATGCGGTGAGCTAATTACATCAAACGGACATCCCATGGCTGGCAGACTTTTAAACTTCCTGGTTTGATCTTTTCGTGTAGGCTAATTCAGTTCATATTGATCTGTCCTTCTCCCACCATGTGGAAAAACCTCTGTCTGCACACTGCTTTGAGCCCTCGTGTCCTTTTAAATTTGTTCCATGATATTTCTGGCCTCTTCAGCTAGATTTAAACCCCTGAAGGGTGTGTTCTGTTTCTCTATTTATAGCATCCACAAAAGGCCATAAATACATTACAGACAAGTAGGGGTTTTTCCCCTCAGGGGAAGGGTTTGTTCTTTACTGTAGTCAGTTGGTGATACAATAGTTTGCACCTTATTTTTCCTGTCTAAATAGATTGTGTGGCCTTTAACAAACATACTACAATTCCCTCAAATATTAGTTTTGTTACTATTATTTATTTCCAAATATAAAGGGATTCCTATTAATTTTAGTTTTAGTTTATGATAATCTAATCAAATGTACAATATCATTTGTTCAGTTTTGCATAGAAGCTTAAATACACTGATATATTAAAATCATGACCTCAAGATATTTCATGACCTTACATGTGACAGAAAAACATTTCAAATTCTTTAAATGCTGCCGAACTTGTTCTTTCAGGGTACATGACTAAAATTGTTGCAAAGCAAAGAGATAAAAACAATGGAACTTTAGGACTGGGAGAAATCCCCATTTTCTATTTCTTATTTTCTTCCCAGCATTTTTTTCCTTTCTCAGTACATTGTCCAGGCTGGGTTCAGACTTGCAATCTGCTTTCCTTAGTTTCCCAAAGACTGGATTTCCAGGCATACTTATATATTTGATACCTACTTATATATTTATTTTTTAATAAAATGCCACGGCAAACCTTTTAGAACTTTCAGTGATACAAACAGCCTACTATAGCATGTGCGCCATCGATTTGCCACTTCTGTTCTATGGTAATATAGCCAGTAAATGTGAGAGAATTCAGCAGCGAGTAGTACCCAGTTTGACACCTTTGTGTTTTATTTCTTCCCTCTGAAGGCAAGCCCTGGCGCAAGACTTCTTTCTGTTGCCACCCCAGGCAATGATATCCGTCAAGTGCTCTTCTTTTCACTTCAAGTCAAGCTGTGTGTTGATGGGAGATGCAGCTCACGCCATTGTCCCATTTTTTGGGCAAGGAATGAATGCGGTAAGTTCTTTTAACCCAGGTAAGTTCTTGAAATATTTCCAGGTTAGTCTCAACAAATCTTAAAGAAAAAATAGAATTAAAACGATCCCCATACGTGGTGGCTCACGCCTGTAATCCCTGCCCTCAGGAGGCGGAGGCAGGAGGATTGCTGTGATGTGAGTTTAAGGCTGAGCTCAGGGCCAGCCTGAACTACAAAGCGAGACCCTGTCTAAAAAAAAAAATTCCCCATATAACAGAGTCAATTCAATGATTGTGTCTATTGCTTAACTAGATTCAACTCAACTTCCACTCAGTCTCAACTGAAGTTAGGATTGGATTACTTGATCTAGTAATCCTATCTGTGAAAAAAAGAAGCTTAAAATACAATAGAGTGTTCTATTCCATTGACAGTGTGAAAATAGTGTGAAATAGTGTGAAATCTGGATATTCGGTCATCAGCAATCTTTTTTTTTTTTTTTTTAAACAGGCTTGCTTTTTTAGTTCAGGCTGGCCCTGAGCTCAGCCTCAAACTCACATCAGCAATCCTCCTGCCTCTGCCACCTGAGTGCTGGGATTACAGGCGTGAGCCACCACACCCGGCACTGTGGTATGTGGTTCTGATAGCTGCTGGGCGTGAGTCTCCACACCCAGCATTATTGTATGTGGTTACCAGGGATCAAACCCAGATCCTTGCACTTACATGGCAGATGCTGGCACCACTGAGCTAAATTCCCAGCTCATCATGTCTTTATTTTTAAAATAGAATTTTCTAAGACTTTGTGTGGAAATACATAATGCTAGGTCCAAAGGAAAATAAGCTATATTTTCTCATCACTTTTTTCCCCAAGAAAATGAGAAATAAGATTGTTAAGATTAAATAAAGCTACAACATGGACGGGATGTCCAATAGTACTGCCTTTATGGAAATTTTACTTAATTGCTCTGTCAATATGCAGCTTGTGCAAAATACTCACCAGTGAAAATTCTGTTGAAATTTCTAAGTTTTTATTATTTTTAGTTAATTTTTCTCATTTTTTTCTTGTATCAGGGCTTTGAAGACTGCTTGGTATTTGATGAGTTAATGGATAAATTCAGTAATAATCTCAGTAAGTAGAATTTCTCAGTCAGATATGAAATAGACATGCTAATTAATTGTGGACCTATTTCTGATCTCAGTAATCACAAAACCATAACATATTTTCCGTTCAGGGCTATAAAATTTTCTAATAATAGCCTATGCCACAGTTGTTGATCACATTAGACAGTCTCTACCCAGAAAGGAAACAGTTTCTCTTAAGATTTTTTCCTATGTAAGCTTTTCATTGCTATAACAAATATCTGACATAAGGAATTTATAAGAAGAAAAAGGTTGATTTCAGTTCAGTTTTCATTATCACTTGGTGCCATTTTTGACACGTCATGGCAGAGTGTACATGGCCTAGCAAAAGCTGCTCTCTTTGTGATCAGGGCCCATGATCCTGTTCAAAGGTTTATACTCAGTGACTCAAAGACCTCGCACTGGGGTACACCTCTCAATAGCACTTTCGTGGGGGAAAGACCTTAAACCACATGGGCTTTTTGAGGGATACTTACTATCCAAACTACAGCAAAGGCCATGCAGTCATCCACACAAAGGTAAAAGTTCAGAGTACAAAAGCCTGATGGAGATGTTCTCTTTGCTCTCCCTTTGACACTTCCTAGATGACTCGCCCTGGTTGTGTCTCTTACATTATGCCCCCAGATACACTGTTAGAAGCTTCAAGGCTTTCTTACTTTTTGTCCTGATATTTTCATTTGCCTTTTAGAGAAAATTGATTCAGCCAGTATATTAGTTTTGTAAATACTGAGGTTTTAAATTTTTATAAGCAATTTATATTACTCTATGTGTTTGGAAACAGTAACCTAAGAAATGGATTGTCCACCTCTTCTGACTTCTCACATGCTCTGTGAGTTTACCTGTAAAAGGCAAGGGTTGAACTAGAGAACTAGGCTCAAGACATACATAGACTCAAAGTATTGACGCACCAACTCAGTGTATAATCCTGAGCAAGTTACTTGGTGTTTCTAAAGTTGCTCTTCTTTTTCATCTGCAGAGACAATAGTGTTAACTTCAGACAGTCATGAAAAATAAAGAAAATTATTTATATAAACCTTTAAAAGGGAAGTCTGATATCCAGGATGCTCATGACAAATGTTGGTTCTGAGATTGTAGGAAATCATGTAGTGTTGTGTGAGTCTGAAAAAATTATAGGGTTGCAGGAATAACTATTTCTCCTCCTCCTCTTCTTCCTCCTCCTCCCCTTAACCTCCACTGTCTTTTCCTTCATCTTTCTTTCTCAGTCATCTCAGATGGTCAGGATCGAGAGGCATCTAATTCTCTGATTTCTGAGTCCTGATGTGATAGGTCTGCATGAAAAGATGAAGGTGGATATGGCTCATGCATCAGAGCGTACTCTAAATACCAGTTTGGGATACTAGGGAATAAAGGGAAAATGATGATAACTGTTACTAATAATTGTAATTCTTATCACTGAGCATTTATTATGTTCTGAGCACCTTATTATTTTAAAAATGTATTGTTATTTTTGGTCTTTATAAAAACTGTGAGACAGTCATTAAGTCTTGTCTTCATTTCTTAACTAGGAATCAAATTAGAGATAGTTAAATAACTTGCTAAAAATTCATGTAGCCAGGAAACAATAAAACTGGAACACTTAGGCCAGGTTTTCCATTTTTAGATGTGGCATCTCTCCAGGAGTGGTAAGCCCAAGGCCAGTCTAGGTTACATAGAGAGTTCAAGGCCATCCTGGACATCTAGCAGTATCCTGCCTCCAAAAACCAAAACCAGAACCTAAAAAATAGACACGACATCTCTAACAACTTTTTTTTCCCCTCCAGTACTGTTAATAGAACCGAGGGCCTTTTCTCTGAGCTACAATATAACCTTATTCCATTTTCCCTTTTTATTTGAAATTGGGATTTCATACGTCAATGAGTAACCCAGGCTAGGCTGGAAATTGTGATCTGCCTACATGAGGGCCTGTCTAGCAGCTAGAATTGTTGGGCTATGTGAAAGTAATACCACTCAGTGATTCATTCCTCAAATAGGTATGTAATATTTTGTATATAACACATTAAAAGTTTACATGTGAAGAAAGCCTAGAGCTCGATTCCTGGGACCTCACCAACTAAAGGATGAAGTAAGTTCAAGCAAGTGAGGCATCTTGAATACAGTGAGAGAGTGCACATGAGTTCAATCAACACAAAATAGCAAATTCTGTGTGGGTTGTCTATGCAAACTTTCCATTTGTGAAACAAAGGAAAATAATAATTTTAACAATAAAGAAGCATAATGTGTTTTAACTTTGTAAGTTTCATTTTATAACAATAGGAAGTACACAATGAGCACTGCTCAATAATCATAGAGCGTTGGTGACACAGCAGGGTTATTCACCGGTTGAAAAGATAAGAGTGAATGTTCATATTGAGTATACTATTTAATTAGACCTTGATAGAGCCCAGCACATTTTATAGGCTGTTTTGAAAACAGGTTATTGTTTAATTTGGTTCCTAGGTATGTGTCTTCCTGAATTCTCAAAAATTAGAATCCCAGATGTCCACGCAATTTCAGACTTGTCTATATACAATTACATGGAGGTGAGTAACGTTTGGCTTCAACCTACAAGATGGTTACTGATAGACCAGTAATTGTCTTCTTTTTATCTTTGTTACAGCCCCATCTGATGCATGTTTCATAAGAATAGATACAGACAAGAATGAACACACACACACACACACACACACGCACACACACACATGCATGCTCAACACGCACATTCACACAGAGACCTTTCTGAAGACAAGGGCGGAACATGACTATATAGTAGTAACAATAATCTGCACACACTGTCTCCTCCTGTAGTTTGGGGATTCTTAAAAGGTAACAGAGAGGACAACATCTCTTAATGATTCACAGACTCAAATCTTACATATTTAGTAGAGTGATTTATATGCTATTGTAATAAAAAAATATAGTTCCAAGCTGTGTGAACTTTATTACAATGTTTAAGAAATATTAAATGACCCTGAACATTATGCTTGACACATTTATAGTGGCACTGAATATCCTTGGAAGTCTTATGCACTAACAAAAAATCTCTAGTATTAAAGAAATTCCTTGGTAGAAAGACCAAGACTTTAAGAAATACACATTAATTTCATTTTAAGCCAGTTGCATGACAAGTGGATGTAACTAAAATTTTGAAATAATAAAATCAAAACAAATTGTAAGATAAGTTTAAAGAACCAAATGATTGTTTCCTATATCTCCTAAAACAAAAAGACAGACAGACAGAGAAAGAGAGGGAGAGGGAGAGAGGACTCCAACTTGAGTAGAATTGTATCATATGAGATGAAGGAAGTTCTACAATGTGTAGAAAGACTATTGCTATATCTTGCCTGTGTTTCTAAAACCAGAACAGCTACAATGCAGTATTTGTTCTGTATAAGGTCCAGTATTAGATCATGACAGACATATCTGCACATAGCTCGTGGTTAACATAAGCCAGATTGTGAACCAACCAGGAATCAAGAGGAATTGCTCAAATCTTTGAGCTCACAGATGTGCTTGAACAAACACTGTGCTAAAATAGAGTTCTTATACTGACCTCTGGACAGAACAGACTTCTCTGATATGGTTTTGGTTATTGTACATTTTCAAGATAATGTTCTGTGTTATTGAAATTTCTTAGAAGAGACAGGGAATGATTATTTATGAACATGAGAATTTGACTAGTGTAGCCAGCACTGGGCTGAGTGGGAGTGAAAAGAAATAAAGAAGTTGGTGTGAGAAATAGACGTTACTTTGTTGAAGAGATTCTTAAAAGTCTTCATTGCAGATGCGAGCACACGTCAATTTCAAGTGGTTCGTTTTGCAAAAGACCATCGAGAGATTTCTTCACACTGTTATGCCATCTACATTTACCCCTCTCTACACCATGGTAAGGTCTGGACTTAAAATGTCTGCTCACTTTAAACGTCTATTTAGCTATTAAAGAATATAGAAGAATCCTTCTCTATAACTTCCTTATAGGTCACCTTTTCCAGAATAAGATACCATGAGGCAGTGCTGCGCTGGCGTTGGCAGAACAAGGTTAGAACAAATTACACTATAACAAAAAATCATACTGTTATGTTCATATTTATTTCAGGAGATTAAAGAAGTGCTAGGCAGACGTTGAATGTTTGTCTTCCAAATAAAAACTATCCTGAGCACACAATAGGTAGGGCACCTACCAAAAACCTACAGCAAAGGGAGAGCTTTTGAAGGAAAGAAATTTGGAAAAGAAATAAGGATAATGTGTCTCAGCTTTCTACTTTATTTTAGCAATGAGACTCATTTTTGTACCTCACAATATTCATATTCATATGTAGCAGACAGAACTGAAGCTCTCATAAGGCACTGCAAAATTCCAGGGCAGTTTTGGGGCACACTCAGGCACCTCAGATTCTTGATCCTCCACCTGCAGAGTTTATTCCTTAAATCATTTAATGAATAGTTTTACTTAATGCACAAACACTGGGTGGAACATGGCGGCGAACAAGAGGCAAACCCTATTCTTCACACAGTCCGGAGGTTGCGGCAGGCAGGCTTAATGGACAGCTGCTGTGAAGGGACGCCCTGGCCCTGCAGACAACAGAAGTGGGACAGACAGGCAAAGGCTGAGGAAACACGAGCGACATGCCAGTGAAGGAATCTGTGCACCTGGAAGGCACCACCTAGGAGTGAGAGGGGCCAGAGAGGAAGTTGAAGAGCTAAGCAGGACTTCCAGCCTCTTGAATATTAACTTGAAAGAAAGAGAGGGACTAAGAAGGTCTGTAGACTGAGGTCAGATTTTTTAAGAATTGCTTTAGTGTGTGGAGCACAGATTGGAAAGAATAAAGAGGTATCTATCGATCCAATGATGAATAAAATAGGGCTCCTGGTCTCGAAGCCATAAGAGAACAAAGGGGGAAGAGACAGCTGCAGTAAGAATGCACAAGTGCAATGGTAGAGGCCAGAGGTCATGCAACAACTTCAGGTGAAATAACTCAAGGGAAATTACGTGCTCTCTGGGGGTATGAACATGAAATATATTTCAAGATGTTGATCTCTGGAAAGATGAGTTATTTTTGTCCTCACAGGTAATAAGAAAAGGACTCTTCATCTTTGGATCTCTGATAGCCGCTGGAACTACCTACCTGCTTGTGCACTACCTGTCACTAAGACCTCTAGACTACTTAAGAAGACCATGGGAGTGGAATCCCTTATATCTGGGACATGGAGCACGTTTCCCCGAAAACTCCATGGAATCACTAGAACAAACTCCCTACTTCCTTAGCCACTGATATAAAGGTCCTAAAGTAGCAAATGGTTTGACTTCTCTATGACTAAAAGGAAGTGTTTCCACTTCCAAACAAGTGTTTCCATCACCAGGTTTAATTCTCTATGGGAAGATAGTTGCCAGCATATCAATAAATTGAATGTAGAGTTTCTCTGCATGTCAGATGCAAGTATTGGGAAGAAAATAATCCCACATTTGTTTTTTTAAGTTTCAGCATATAGCTTCTCCCATCATATGTGTAACTTCAGGTTGGGTCATTCTAAATTTTAAAAAGGAATGACTAAGATCTCTTTCACTTCTCAAAAAGTAAAGGCTTTGGGCTGCGGATTTAGCTCAGTGGCACCACACCTGCCTGGCAAATGCCACTTATGAAATTTGATCCCTGGTGCAAAAAAAAAAAAAAAAAAGAAAGGAAAAGAAAACACTACTAAACTAATGCCTCAGAAGCCTCTTGGAAGACACTGCTCATGTTTTTTCCTTAAAAGAAATAGGACTCATAATGAGAGTAACAATATTTCAATATTTGGGACTAAAACTCACATCTTGTCTAACACATTAACTACACTTTCCTGTTGTGGCTGGAGCTTGTCTTACCACTGAGCTCAGCCACTTGTTAAAACCAGAAGTGTATATGAAGGATGGGAAGTTCCTGGTCTGCTTCTCAGCCCTCAGATGCCAGTAAAACTTTCTTTTTTTTTTGAGACAGGGTCTCGCTTTGTGGTTCAGGCTGGCCCTGAGCTCAGCCTCCAACTCACATCACAGCAATCCTCCTGCCTCTGCTTCCCAAGTGCTGGGATTACAGGCGTGAGCCACCACGCCCAGCACTGTGGTATGTGGTACTGGTTGCTGCTGGGTTGAGTCTCCACACCCAGTATTGTATGTGGTTACCAGGGGATTGAACCCGGGGCCTTGCGCTTTCAAGACAGGTGCTGGAACCACTGAGCTAAATCCCCAGCCCAGTAAAATTTTCTAAAGATATAAAAAGCCATTGATGCCACACTAGGTGAATGGTAAGAAAAAAATTTCAGTCATAAGTTAAATATCTACTTATTCCCAGGAGTGGAAAGGAAACCAAGGGAGACCACTTTTCTAGAAAGCAAAACTTTATTTTATTTCAGACCTTCAGAAATATACTATATACTATGACAGGACGAGCATGAACTTGATTTTAAAAGTGAATTGAATGTATTTTCTTTGGTTCTCCCTTCTTCAGTAGGTCAGCTATGTCAGCTGTAGAAGTTCCTCAAACATGATTAATTATAAAGGTGTAACATCAAGATGAAATTTATTTAGGAAATTAAAAATTAGGCAATGAAATAAACATGAGTCATGGTTTCTTTTCAATATCAAAGACATCCTTGAATCCTAATAACTTATGTTTGGTGTGTAAGGGAAAAAAAAAGAATATTTGTTTTAACCCATCCTTAAGGTCTATTGACTGGGGCCCTTTAACAAAAGAAAGAGACTAACAAGAGAAAAACAAACCAATAGAAGTTTATTAATACATATATGACACATGGTAGATACCCAGAGAATGAGTAAATCTCAAAGAGCGGCTTAGCATCTCTCACAAAGAACTGTGAATTTTAGAGAAGCACTGAGAGAAAAAGGACTTTGAGGCTCTGAGGGCAATAACTGGTAGGAAGGTAACCAAGTGGGGATTTGCTATGCAGAGTCCTCTAGGGTGTCTCCAGAGTGACAAGTGTCTAAAGCCACCGACAGTGATCTACCTTGGTTTTCCTCGTAGAGAGGAAAAGGGAGCACGTTTATAAATTTGAGTCTTGCCTTCAGGCAAATAAGGGGAGGCAGACAGCTTTCCCTCTATCACTTCTTAATTGCTTTCAATTCAAAATAATCATTATGTAAAATGGAGCATGTTTGAGGTTAGCTTATTTTGGTTTTTTACAAGTTTAATCGACGGCTCATGAAAAAATGTCCCCCTTTACTAACACTGCCTGATGGACTGATTGACGAGCAGTGAAAATTAAATAGTACACTTTGTGAATACACTCAGATTCTTATTTCCAGACCTCTTCAAAGAGAGTGTATTCACTAGGGACTCCTTCTCCAAATCCAGGACTCTCGCCAAAATTTTGGAAATTATTAAAAGGAAGAGCTAATCCTACCATGCCTGTGTTCAAAATAGACAGAGATACTCATCTGCCATTAAGCTCATCTTCATCATGTAAATTTTCGTCCCGCTGTATAATTGACCACGTGCTATGAGTACCCTGAAGCCGTCAGATTCTTTCTCTTTCTTAACTGTTCTTTAGCAGCTTGTTAGTCTGATGCTCCGCTTCATTTTATATACATATATATGTCACAGATAAAATTTGTCTTTATCCTAGAATGTATGTGATAAATTTAATTTAGTCAAACATAGGACATGACTCTAACTAGGACCCAACATTACAGAGAATTAAAGACGGTCTAGCGATTCCACACATGTGTTTGAGCAAAGTCATTTTTACAGTGAAATAGTTTTTAAAAAATGTCTTACGTGCTTTGGCAAATACAGTCATTCAAAAATATCTGAAATGAAAATTCTAACACAGTAGAAAATGATAGTGCCAGATGCCTGTCTTGTGCCACAAGTGTATTTTTGTTCTGTAAAGCACCCGTTGAATGAAAAGAATTTGTCTCATTCTATTTCTTCTTGAGGCCAGAGAGCACGCAGGCAATCAGCTTTCCTGCTGGCCCACCAAAGTTTTGTTGATATGACATAGAGTGCAGACTCCTGAACAATCCTTGGAATAAGCGTCCAAATGTGACGCCCAGTCTAAGGCTCAGTCTTTCATTCCTATAAAGGACGAACTTGGATTGTGTCAACCTTGGACCCACTGGTTCTGTCACTCTCGTCGACAGATAGTGATTCATCACTGGTGATGATAAAAATAATGGAAGAAGAATTAAAAGTTACTTTCTTCTTTGGCCTGTCCCCATCTTTTTGGGACATCACAATGGGTCTGATCTGCATTTCGCTCCCAACTGCTGGCAGGTCTTTAGCTGGCTGCTGGCATCTCAGCAGTCGGAAACAGAGGAGTTGCAAGAGGGATCTTCGAAACTGGGCAGAAGAAAAAAGATAAAGTTGATTATTAGTTAAAATTTAGGCCCTTATTCTGGATTAGCATTCAAGAAAATGAGTTCCATTTAATTTGGGTTGTTTTTTGTTGCATAGCTGATACAGAATTTATAGTAATGCTTAGGTTGACCTAAATCACTCTGGAGCTTTATGTCTGGTTTATTTTAGGTTTTTTTTTTTTTTTTTTTTTTTT
>PVIR01021348.1:0-29504 GCA_004026965.1 Petromus typicus
TAACAATACTGGGTGTGGAGACTCACCCCAGCGGCAACCAGTACCACATACCAGTGCCGGGCGTGGTGGCTCACGCCTGTAATCCCAGCACTCGGGAGGCAGAGGCAGGAGGATTGCTGTGATGTGAGTTTGAGGCTGAGCTCAGGGCCAGCCTGAACCACAAAGCGAGACCCTGTCTCAAAAAAAAAAAAAAAAAAAAAAAAAAAAAACTGTACTTAGAAGAATGGGAAAAGAGATTCACAGAGAACGTGGGCTCTGAAAAGAAGCTTCTTGGATTCCAACTCTATGGCTCCACAGTTAGGAGAAATTAAATGATTCCAATATTTCTCTGCTAATTTTTCTTCTCTTTTAAAAGCATTACATATAGTCATATTTAAAATCAATTAGCATTGTCTGTTGTCTCACCCTTTTTCAGTATCTCTCTTTATATTTGTATTTTATATGACTCTTGTATATCTAACCTCATTTACAGAAGTTTTAATATGAGATGTAAGACACTTTGGCTCATTCATGACTAATAAGATACTTACTCTTTCATCATCAATCTTGGTCTCCAGTTTTCCCTTAGTAATGTTTATTGTCTATTCTGCTTGGGTTGTCATTTTGTTTATTAGAAAAATGGATGTTGATCCCTGAAGAATTTTCACTTTTACTGTGTTGTCTATGTAGATTACTAGCAGCAACATATTTCTTCATTATGACAGAGTTGTCAGCCCACACTGTTTGTGTCAGGCTCTCTGTGAGAATGATAAAGGGAAAATTATATGTTAATAATGTAAAATACATCAACTGTTTAAACCTAATAGAATCAAAACAGTATTAAACTAGGAACTGAGCCTTCAGATTTATTATCTAGGATGTATCATCCACATCTATGTAACATCTGAGGAATCACCTAACGTAATGCCTACTGTGTGAATATATAGAGTTGGTGTTTGAGATAAAAGAAGATTCTCCTTTTATATACTAGGCATTAACTTTTGGTGAAATGTATGCTTTGAATCATGTAGGAATATTGAAATTTTCAGGGAATAGCAAAGGAAATATGAATAAACTTTCTTTAAAGTGTATTAGTAGTTCTTTTTGTTTTTTAAATATACAGTCCCATCATTTTGCACTGTGCTTTTAGCTTAGCCCTAAGATATTAAAGTCTATGTTGATATGTATATATCCTAATTTGTTTTGACTGATATTTCTATGAATATGCTATAAGTTACATATTACTTTACTTGAGAGAAATACTGTTTTACCATTTACAAATGAGTAGAATTCTTCAATCTAAAGTCTTTTTTTCAATTGCCCAGCCTTACTTAGTTTTGGCAGTGCAATTAAAAGAAGGTAGCACAAAATGATTTTTAATAGAGAGGAACTTGTCTGAACTCCAGAATTCCCCTCTGCACTGTGTACATCAGGGTAACTTGCCCCTCACTGCAGACAGTATCACCTTTTTTCTCCTCCCAAGCATTCAGAAATATAACAGAGGTTTTGGACATCTATTGTGAGCAATTGGAAACTTCTCTACCAATTTGGGGTGGAAAATAATTTCTCATTTGGACCTTTCAGATATACTTGCAGATGACTTATTTAATGTAAAAACACTTATTGAGCAGCTACTGTGTCTTTATTAGCAGCAAAAAGCAATATTGCACAAGTGTCATTAAGAAGTGGGGATTATCCAGTTACAAAATAAATGTTTAAAAGAAATTGGGATGCAGAAATAAGACAGCGAACTTCAGGTATAATAGTTACAGAGCTGTTTATTGAGAAAGTAGTTTGAATAACATCTCTGTATTTGTCCAAGGAAATAGGACTGTAGCTACCTGGTGTGAGGACACCATTAGGACAAGTCTACAGATTACATGATCAGCATGCAAAGAATAAATTGGGCCAGAGTTTCAAAGAGTAGAACAGATAAATGACACCCAGCCTGATGCTTATGCAAAGTGAAACACCCTACATTTTTAAAATTGTGAAATCGGTACATTGTATATACATATCATGTTCGCATTCAACACTGACAATTTGTACCAGTATATGACATGGCTTGATTCTTATTTTTCCCATTCCCCTACCCACTGTACCACCCCTGACCCTAAGCTTATACATAAGCTTTGTTTCCATGTTTTATATATACATATCACGATCACACTCAACATTGAGAATGGGTACCAGTATATTATGCGACAATTCCCATTTTTTCCAATTCCCCTACTCAAGCTACAGCTCCACACCCCCACATACATATGCTTTGTTTTCTTTTTTAACATCCCATTTTTTCTTTCCTCTTATCAGTTACTCTTACCCTCCTTTCCCTTTGAATGTTTTCTCTTTCACAATATCTGTTATACATCTTAAGAAAAATACATTATCACAGGGTAAGCATATTTTATTCTTTATTGTGATTTTTGAGCATGATTATATTTCGCTATGTGTTCTTGATTTTTAAATACTTTATTAGTTTTGAATTAAATTGAAGTTACTCATAAAAGAAACATGTATATTAATTGTATGTGAAATAAGCTAATGTCTCTGAGACATGGAAAGGGTGATTTTTTTGTTAGATAATCCTAAAAGTTCCCTGGGAATATGAATTGCTAATTGCCTTTCTTTGATATCAGTGCAACATTTCAATATGGTTTTTAGCTAGTGTCATAATCATAATAGTGAACAGCACAGGAGGGTCCTTAAACAGTTTATGTAATTTGATATGTTTGAATAGGTGATTTTTACTAATTTTTATACTTTAACACTGATGAACACAATCAGGAAAGTCTTAAACTTGCAATAAAAATCATATGTATTTTCTAAAATATCTCTTCCGTGTTGATAATAAAGAAACCCACAAATGCTTTAAAACACATGACATCTTTTATCATGGAGAAAATAAATACTTTGCATATTCCCTTGCCAAAAATTAAAGAATAAAAGTGATATTGACTTGTGTCTACCTTTCATCTGATCCTATAAATGATCACAGAGCCTGAATGGATTTTCTAAGGTGTGCTGGGATTGAATCCACAGCCTTATGTGTGTAACCACATTCTCTACCCCCAAGCCTTATCCACTGACAAAACTGATGCAAATTCCAATACTTACAAGATTGACAGCCTCCATCTTTTCCCTATAATATTCCTGAGAAAAATATGTCATCATAAGTTGAAAATTTGTAGTGTAAATTAAAAAAACTTTCTGGATAGGTTGAAAAGAAAAATTATAAAAGCAGAGAAATATTATTAGTGGAATTCCATGATATTCCTAACTTTCTGACTGTGTGTTTTGGGTCTCTAGTAGAGAGGCATGAGGTTGAAACAAAAGGGGGTGACACAGTGACCTAATATATATCTCCATCTTCCCTCTACTGGTAGGCCTATAGACTCACTGACAATATCTACAGTTCTCTGATAGCTGTTAGCATTTCTTATGTAGCAAAAACAACAACAACAACAAAAAAACCCTCAAAAAACAAAAACAAAAAACCACAAAAGAAAACAACAACAATAACAACAAAACAAAAGACCCCCAAGATGCCCAGGCTTAAAATCATACATATTGATGTAGCTCCTACTTTAACGGGTTGGAACATTTCTTATGTGATTCCCTGAAGTCATATGTTGGGGCTAGTTCCAGATGTCCTCACCTGGGAACACTCTTTACGACGGCATATTGTTTCTCAAACTCCTGCAGACCACCTGCACTTGTTCACATGCTGTTGTTAGGGTTTGGAGAGAGTAGAAGCATCAAAGGCCTCTGGGGTATGGTCTGAGAACAGACACACTCTCATTTCCTCCACAATTTGTAGCCAGTCCTAGTCACAAGGCATCTGAAATAGTCTCTAACTCTTTTTGGAAGGAGTTGGAAATTCATTTGGGAGCTTCTAATATAGCATTGTGTTTGCTGCCCATGCCCACGCAGACAATCTCGGACAATCACTACTTTCATATACACATAGGCGTGTCAAACTTAGTTATATTCTCGTTGCTGGGACATAATACCACAATTGAAAGGGAGAATGCTTTATTTTGGCTCACATTTCCAAGCACTGGTCAAGAGGTTCCAAGGAGGAACACAGAGTATAAGTGTGGAACACAGAGTATGAGGATCTGGCAGTGAATGCTCAGTTCATGGTGGGCAGGAAGCAGAAAGTGCAGCCAGGGAGGAGCATATGGTCTTTTAGTTCATGTCCCCAGTGACTTGCCTCTTCCTACCAGCCTGACTTCCTAAAAGCATATTTAGCCATGGATTCATCAGGGATTAATCCACCAATATTTTTACTTTTTATTCTTATTGTTTTTGATTACCATGTATGTAGTTATAAATCCAATTATTTTCTTTTGATTAAAATTATCACACTTCATTAAATATCTTATATTCCAAGACATGTTGCTATTTCATGGTCTTGGGAAGTGGTAGATTTTGCTTATTATAGAAATATTGCAGTCAGAATTAATAAGTTTCTTGGAAACATATAAAAATTTACCAATGCACATACTTACAATTAAATTCTGGGAGAAAATCTACACTTTCAATTTAACAGATAGGCTAGCATTTGCTAGCTTTGCATTTGCTACAATATAAAGCTCTTTCTCAAATTACTGTATCAATTTACAACTATCACTTATACATTAGAGTTTGTATTACCAATATAATAACCAGTACTTGGTATCATCAGAGTATAAACTTATGAATAATAAAGTCTATATTTTACTTTCTCTTTAATTCTATGTGTCCCCACAAATTCTAGAAATTTTACTGTACAATGGGCACTGACTGGAGAACTTCTTGGATAGTGCAGAATCCTAGTGTCCTCTGTAACAAACCTTGCATGAGCTCCACATTGATTTTCTCAATTTTCCCATTAGTATCCACTTTGGCTGCTAATGATATTAACTTTTCCTAGGTTCCTCTTCAATAGAATGGACTTTTACTGTACATCAGTTCAGAAATGCTCAGAAATGTATTCTCAGTAGTCTCTACCAATCTTATTTCTGCTCCAAATCCAATCTCAGGAGGTCTCAGTGTTCATGGAAAGGTCCGAAAGAGCAAAAATTACAGGGAACTCTTTGAATTGTATCATTGTACTACATCTCAGGGTCATTCTGTCTTAAGTACTATTTCCTAATTTAAGGGCCAGATACTTTATTAGCTACTGAAATGACAAATTAACTAAGACATAATTTCATAATAAGTTTATGAATAGGGTATAGGAACATTGTAATCTATCCAAACATAATATGGATAAATAAAATACTATAATTGGTAAGAACACATAGTTACAAAGAGGCATGTAATCTATCTGAACAAAATATGGATAAATAAAATACTAAGAATATATAAATGCAATGAGTTTTATATGAAGTATAAATGAAGGGAAGACCCTTACCAAAACAGAATGACATCATCCCCTGATAGTGTACTTCTATTGCTTAACTAAAAATCAGAAGCCCATTGAGGAAGAAAATATAACGTTTTCCTCAACTAACACATAAATACAGTTTCTTTTCTTTTTTTTTAATTATCTTTATTGGTACATTAAATATACACATCATGATTGCACTCCATAATGGGGATTTGTACCAGTATAAGACACAACTTAATTCTCATTTTTTCCCATAGCCCCACCCACCCTACCGCCCCCCCATATATATAAAATTTGTTTCCTTACTTTTTTGTTACAATCTCAACAATACAGTTTATTTTCTAAAATTACAACTTTTTCTCAAGTCATTATCTTTACTATGTAGGCTGAGCCATGATGTGAGCTCTTGATCTTTGATTTGTTCAAGATCTTCTGACGTGCCTAGGACTTATTGCCTTATCACATTTCTTCCAGTGTTTGATTTAAATGGCAAAATTTGCCAGATAAATCATAAATGTTACTGTGACCACAGGTTTCTTCCTCTGTAGTCCCCATTTTATATCATTCAGTGGCAAGCCTAAATTTTCCAAGACATTACTTTCAACTTGTCATGCAATGAATGAAATAATTTTGTGAATCGTTCTGTCTTTCCATAAATTCGATTCTGACCTGTATCTTAATTTTCATTATTCTTCAGCAAGGATTTCCAAACCAGGGACATGAATCTCCATGTCCTCCCAATTAAAAAAAAATAATTCACTGTCAAACTTTGATTTCTGTCTTCAAAATGTAAATGTACTACTCAAACACTGTTATTTTTCCTTATCTAGATGTATCTTCATAGTTTTTCCTTTCATTTAAAATTTATATTTGTATTTATCCAGGGATGATGGGGCATGCTTGTAATCCAAATACTTGAGAGGCTGAGGCAGAAGGATCACCGCAAATTCAAAACCAGCCTGAGCTACATAGTTAAGTTCAAGGCTAGCTTGAACAACATAGTAAGATGCTCTCTCCAAAAAACTCTCAAAATTTATGTTTAAAAGAAGCCCAGTTATTTTCTAGTTATGACTTAAATGCAAATGGAGCTAGATGTTATGTTCTCATCACTCCATGCCTTCCTACAACACTTGTTGACATATACACTAAGCAAGTCACTCAAATACTTTGTTAAGTGTTGCTGGAAGCAATTTCTAGACCACAGGTAAGATCATGAAGTTCAAAGAAAACATCTTTTGTTAGAGACACTAGAAAGGGCTTAAGAACAAGATAGCTAAAGAAGAGACTCTAATGCTCACAATGCAATTCCCAGTCACCACTAAAGAAGTTTCTGATGAATTTTACTTTTTCTCAGGTTTTTATACACTGTGACTTTTTTCTGTGATTTCAGAAGTCACACTATAGATTTGTGTTCTAAGTTGATAAATGGAAAGCTTAGTTTTAAAATATCTTGCTACCAGGAAATTTAAAAACATCAGCAAAATTTTAAGTACAAATCACATGAACATCCCTAGTAAAGTGATTATTCTGGTTTGAATATTAGTGTCCTCCTTAAACTTCTGTGTTGATGTCTGATTTCCAGTGTACTAATAATAGAAGGCATTTAGGAGGTAGAAAGTCAGGATGGAGCTCTCACAAGTGACATGTGTCTAATAAAGAGCTCTTATTTCTTTTGGGTCCATTCCACAGGAGTGAGCCATTACCACACACTGAATCTTCAGGCATCTTGATTATTTTAGACTTTGTAGAACCCAGTCCTGTGCATGTGTTTCTGCATTGTCCAATCTGTGACTTCTTATTATAGCAGATCAGATGGACAGAGGTTGTATTCCAAAATGAAAACCAAATGATTTTATTCATCAGGCAGATAGAAATTTGAGACACTCATCAGGGAATTGTCTCCCAGCACTGGTACAAGTGAGTTAATGCATAAAAATTTCACAGATACAGGAAAGGAAACAGTAAAGGAAATAATGGAATGAATGAATAACTGATTATGGGTTTTATTGGTCTGGGAGACAAGAGCAACTCACCATATTATGGAATATAATTTTAATGAAATTTGGAAAAAGTCATTAAAATTGTCATTTGCTATATGGCTTCTGATAAGTCATACAAATTTGTTCTAGTATGTATGTAAAATTAGTCAAAACTGATGTAATTTTATCTCAGCATCACTGCACTGTTAAATACAGCAGTATTTGAACAAAGTTTAAAAGAGTATTTAACAATCATTCATGGCATGTCATTTCATACATACAGTGTCACAGAAGCACTGCTGAGAAGGAAATTAAGCCACCAATTCAAGAGTAGTCTTAAAATTAAAAAAAAGAGCAGAGTCTAGATGTTGCCAAAATTCTACCAATATCAGTTATCACTGTTAATTTCAGTAAGAGTGACTGAGAAATATTCTACTTTCTACAATTTAATTAAATTACTTCCAAGAAGAATATGGCTCAGTTTTTCAGGTACACACTTCTGTGATCATGCTGTACTAAAAAGCAGGACACAAAGTGATTTCTGTGCTTTTGATATTAGATTATGAGCCGTGATACAGACTGGTCAAGAATCACAGGAGGCAGGGGTAGGATATCGTCAGACCCTTCACATGTGAATGACAAACATGATGTTTTTACTCAGAATTTATTTAAATTTGAATGTGAACCTACACAGCAGGTGTTGAAAGCTAATGGCGAACAATATATGTGGAATTCTATGTTTTGTCAGGATGAGCATTCTAGAAATAGTGAATATTTTCGAACTACAGATACTGATTATATGACTTGTCAGGGTTTTTTTTTTTTGTGAAGAAATGTAATGTGACTGACTCTGGCTCAGAGGAAAAAAGATTCTCATGTTTTCTGAACTGAAAAATTAAGTTTTGGAAATCATGACCATATCTATGATCTCAACTGACATGCTAATGGGGCTCCACAATGTATTTAGGATCATGAAGAGACTACATTTGCTTCTTCAGAGCAAACATATTGTAATTAGTCTTGTTAAATATTTTGATAGTATTAAAAATTGTTTCATAATCCAGTTCATGTAAGTACCTTTTTGAGTATATATGGTGCAATTTGTGGAGAGAAAATGAAATAACTTTGTGCTGAGGGTTTTGTGTCTGTCACGCAAATCATATTTTTTCATAAACTTTATTGCAAATATGCAGAACACATATTTGAATGGCACAAAGGAGTTCATAAAGTTTCTTTTCAACTCAAATTCTACATGATTGTAATGAACTTATCAAAGTAACTTCTATTTTGTTCAATGAGAAATCACTAAATATTTGTGTTATTTTCTGGCCTCTATTCTTTTTAATGTAATTCTCAGAACTCTAAAAAGCCAGTGAATATTTATGGTGAATCATTGTGAGCTGGAGTTTGCTAATTCGGTAGAAGAAAGAAAAGAAACACAACTCATTTTACGCGAGCAATGGCCTGTGATTGTCACATGTTCATAGTGTTCATAGTGATCATGGCAAATGATGCTACATAATTTACCAGATAATTTATGTAAAACCACTTTTATGATCACTATGAGTAGTGATTATTACCAATTCTAAACATATTTTCACCTTTTTATATGAACTGTAGAGATTTTTAGCTAAGTGGAAAAGAATTTCTGTTTTTAGTTTTTTTGAGGAATCTCCATACTGATTGCTCAAGTGGTTTATCTAGTTTACATTTGAAGGGGCTATTTCAGGAGGTTGTGGCGATCATTTTTTTTAGTGCCATCATTTATTTATCACACTGTAGGTGTGTTATGTGTGTGTGTCTGTGTGTTCCCACTGGTGCAGTCTCTCTGGAAATTGGACTCAGACAAACACTGCATATGGCTGTTGATTCTGATTTTGGAGCCTGGCTTGAGGTCCAGAGGAAAGAGTTGGAAAGAAGATGGACATGAATCAGGCATGAACCAAGTATGTGAGCTGGATGCATTTGGACCTGTGAGCGTCCCTGGATAGTGACGACCTTGACTTGCAGGAAGAACTAGCTCTCTTCCCTCTCTTGATAAAGCACCATGGCCAGGGAATCAACAGAAGGCCGGGAAGATTCAACAGAAATTGAAAGAGTTGCTATCTGGTTTTGTTTGGTGCCAGTGAAGTGGCTCTTGGAGATATTGGATGTGAATTGTAACATGGCTGAACTTCCATTAATCTTCAGAGAAGAAGCACGACTGCCATTCTTCAATCCTCCTTTCACAACTCAGTTCCCTGGGCACAAGCCAACACGAGAGCCAGAGAGGAAAGGGATTGTGGGAAACAGCTGGGGTTTAGCTAAACTGAGACAGCCCCAGGCACCCCAGGAAGAGGATTCTATGCAATAGGAGGGAATGAAATTTTCTGGGTACTTTGTGAGAACCTCTACAGAGGAAAGCCTTGTCTGAGCAGCTGTGACAATATCAATTTGAATTTTGATTTTTTTCTTAAATATTGGAGCAGGGGAAGAATTGAATAAGCAAGGATTTGCTGAGCTGGTAATGGAATTTTCCATGACAGACCTTAAAGTTAATAGAAGTAATTATTAAATTAATTAATCTAGCATTCACTGAGAGTAAATAACAGCACTGAATAGAATGTTATTTACTCTCAGTGAATACTAGATTAATTTACCTATTTATAATAGGTGAATATAATAGGTGAATACTAGATTAATTCACCTATTTATAATAGGTGAATATTTATAATAGGTGAATATTTATAATAGGTGAATATTTATAATAGGTAAATAGAATGATTTATGAAGCAGAGTAAACCCTAAAAGCCCTGGGTAGGGATCTCAGTGGAGGATATTTGGCTTAGAAGCAGAGATCTAAGTGTCGGGACGTTTTCCCAGCCACTGGCTCTCTGAGCTTGAGTAAAGCGCCAACCATTCACTTTCTTAGTACCTGAATTACTCTTTATAAAATAGATTATGAAGACTTCTTAGCACATTTTCTGTAGGAATCAAATGAAGCACTTAGCAAAGTTCCTGGTACCTAATGAAAATATAATATATAACAAACATTTTCCATTGTGTTATTATTATAACAAGAGATTAATTTTTTTTTTTTGAGACAGGATCTCACTTTTGTAGTTCAGGCTGGCCCAGAGCACAGCCTTGAACTCACAGCAGTCCTTCTGCCTCTGCCTCCCCAGTGCTGGGATTACAGGCATGAGCTACCACACCTGACACTGTGGTATGTGGTTCTGATTGCTGGTGGGCATGAGTCTCCATCCCGAGCATTGTTGTATGTGATTACTGGGGACTGAACCCAGGCCCTTGTGCTTGCAAGGCAGGTACTGGAACCACTGAGCTAAATGGCCCTGAAATGAGAATAATTTCTAAGAGATTTATAGAGTGAACACATGCAGAACATGAAAAACTTTGCAGTTAAGATTTTTTTTCTAATTTAGTCCAAGAACACCATATCCCAGGCCCACCCAGTGAGAAGGAAGGAGACACGAGAGTTTTGCTTTGGACCTTGAATTCAGGTTGAGAGCGTGTGATTTCCTCAACAGCATCAGTAGGAGGATGGCTGGGTGCTAAGCAAGCCACATCCTCAGGTCTCTCTGTGTTGGGTTCTTAGCATGTTTTTTGTCCCACTCATTAGATCAAGAGCAATTATTCAGCTTTATGTATAACTTTGAATAAGGAACAGTGACAAGCTTCTACCTGGAGGTAAAATCATGAGGCTGAAAAGGACATCATTGAGTGGAAAGGCTGGTTATGGAAAAGCTGCTAATAAACCTTGAAGACCTTTCCATCCATGTCTACACTTTAGGAACTGCTCCTGCCACTCAAATCATGGGTACAACCGCCAGAAGGGTAGAAGGTATGTTTCAGCCCTTCTTTCTTAGAGACTAGCTCTGGAAAATGGTTTGGAAATTGAGATATTACATAAGAATATAAATGACATACGATACAGAGGCTTAGAAATTTGTATGTTTATGTTCATATTTACTGATGGTGGCTTCATTTGAAATAACAAATTATGCAAAAAAGGTTCTATTTATGTCAATAATATTTTTATACACATTTTCATTGTGTGATATTGAAATACTCCAAGGATTTAAAACCCACGTAAACACTGATATAATTCTGGCCTCTAGAGGTGAAGGAATTAGGTGACAGAACCCGTGGTGGTTTAGATAGTGATGCTGAGGTGCGTCTACAGGGAAGCCGGGATGTAGGAGGCAGCAGGGCCTGAGTGGAGTCTGCGCAGTGAGGCCGATACAGACAAACACACAGAGAACTCCAAGCGCGCGATTTCATGGCAGCAGAGTCCTCCTACAGGGAATAAGCGTGAAAAAACAGGCGGAATGTGATTTGAAAGGATCTGAATGTGAAATGAGTCGTGGGAGTCTGGATCGCCCCTGTCCCCACTGGTTTGGATCTCCATGCATTTCTGTTTCTTCCAGAAGGACTCACTGAAAGCTCTAATTAAGTGGATTGTAACATTAATACAATGTGTGGTAGAATGGACTGATTCATTCTTCAGTTTCCAATATAATCTCATTAGCGAGCTCCAGTAAAATTTTCCTCCCATTTTTAAATGAATATAAATCATGTGTGTCAATGTTATAAAACCTAAATTCTAATAGCATTCACTGAAAAACCATCCCAATTAATTAAGTACTACATTTCCCCTGTATCTGGCCTGTGTGATGTACAAATTTGTTTTTCAGCTCATGTAACAAAACATTTTAAATATAAAAAATATTAATGCTATTTAAATATAAATGAACTTACATAATTGAGACTAGAGCTGAATTATGCTGTAGCAAGTACCACAAAAGAAATTTAGAGCTAATTCAACTTGAGCTACTCAGTGGACAATTTAGCCCTTTTGACTCTCATTTTTTAGCTACAAAATGGGTGTAAAATATCTGATCATTTGTGCTAATTGAGACATAAGAAATTGAAATTCATCTCTTACACCAGCACAGATATTTCTCTACCTGTGACTTTTATGTAATTAAATAATACTTCAATATGAAAAACACTCAAGTTCAGGTTTAAAAATAGTTTTTCATGCTTGAAGGGAAGAACTCTGTTTAAATGGCTTCCAGATTCTATGATTTCACATTAAAATATATTGTAAAATAGTTACATTAAAATGCATGACTCTCATTTGACTTTCATATTACTTTCTTTTTTGCCTTATGGTATCTCAATGGACAGTTACTCAAACATGAAGAGAATTTTAGGAAATCCTGGGAAAATTGATAAAGTTGTTTTACCCTATTTGAAAGAAAATAAGAAATAGTAGTAGTTTTTTAATAATGTTTTAATTCTAGAATTTTATTCTTATGAAAATAACTCTCCTGATATATGGTCACCAAATGAAGCAAGATATATGTGTATTTGATTTGCATACATGAAAAATGAAATTCTAATAATTTTATTTGGAATAATAACCATGATCACTTATTGAAGTACAACTCCCAAGAAAGAACTATCTTGATTTTGAAAGGATAAAAAATGGAGATTAAATATCTTCTGTTTAGCCAATGGTCTTTTATTTATATTCACAGGAAAAATATTAAAGAGATTTTTGACCAAACAACTTTTGGTCTGTTTATTTCACAGTGTAAATGAGCAAGAGTATCCAACAATGGGCAAATGAATCAGATTGTTCAAGTATTTAAAATATAGGGACCTTGATAACAGACATTGATTACAAGCCTGCCTTCTCCTGGATTTATTATAAAAAACATAGATTTACTGAAGGCAAGATTGGCTTTCTCTGTCAATAGCTGATCACAAAATAAGTGGCTAGTTTTTCACACATCATATCTTTAAAAAATCAGTTGAAACAATGAATGACTTCATCATGAATGGTGGAAGCTACTTTAAAAATTATTATTGTTGGGCTGAGGATTTAGCTCAGTGATTCGTGCATCTGCCTTGTGAGCACAAGGGCCTGGGTTGATTCCTGGTAACTATATACAACAATGTTGGAAGTGGAGACTCTTGTCCACCAGCAGTCAGTACCACACATCACAGTGCTGGGTGCGGTGGCTCAGGCCTATAATCCCAGAACTCAGGAGGCAGAGACAGGAGGATTGCTGTGAGCTCAAGGCTGACTTTAGGACCAGCCTGAGCCAAAAAGCAAGACCCTGTCTCAAAAAATCTAAAAAAAAGTATTATTGTTTTTTAAAATTGATTTTATTGATACATTTTATATACAATCTTGATTATAATCAATATTGAGAATTTGTACCAGTACATGACATGACTTAATTCTCATTCTCATTTTTTCCTAATACCTTGCCTACTGTACAACACCTTTGTCTCCTTTTTTAACCATTAATTTTTTCCCTTTTTACTTACTCCTACTCCCTTTTCCCTTTGAATATTTTCTATTTCACAATTTTTATTCTACATTTTAGAACTCATTTATATCTTCAGTTTTTCATACCAGAGAAAAGATATGATATTTACTCATCTGTGACCTAATTATTACAGTTATAACTATGTCCTCAAGGTACATACTTTTGAGTATAAATGACTCAAATTTATTATGCTTTATGGCTGAATAATATTGCACTTTATTTTAAAAAACATCTTTATGCAGTCACCAGTTGATGGGCATTTGGATTATTTCCAAGATTTAGCTATAAACATGGGTGCACATATGTTTGTATAATATGAATCTTTTAATTCTTTTGTTTATATACCTAGCAGAAGTATAACAGAGTCAAATGGGACCACTAATCCTAGTTTTCTGAGAATATCCACACTGATCTCCACAGTAGTTGCACCAATCTACATTCCTACCAACAGTGGAGAAGTGTCTCTTTCTCCCCAGAGCCTTGCAATTGGTTAATTTTAAAAAAGAAGCCATTCTTTGTGGAGTGAGAGAGAATCTCAGTGTTGTTTTCATGTGCTTCTCTCGAATGACCATTGATGTTGAGCATTTGTTTGCAAGCTGCTTTTATTTCTTCCTCTGCAAAATCTCTGTTTATTTCAGATGTCCATTTTTGAAATGGGTCTTTAAATTGAGTGGCAGATTTTTTAAGCTCTTTCTATGCTCTAGATAGTAGCCTTTTGTTCAAGAAATAGCTGGTAAATGTTTTTTCCCATATTGTCGGTTGTCTTTTTGCTCTGTTGGTGGTTTCTCTTGCTGTATAGAAGCTATTTAATAAGATGAGTTGTTGGTTTCTTCTGCTAGTTCTCATGCTACAAAGGTTTTGTACACTATCTTTCCTTGAACCAATGTTTCCAGAGTTCTACCTAACCTACTTTGGCAGCGGGTTTAGTGTGTCTGATTTAATATTTAGGTCTCTAATCTACTTTGATTTTAGCTTAGTATACGTTGAAAGATAGGTCCAGCTTTAGTCTTTGGAAGGTTGAAACCTAGTTTTTCCAGCACCTATTTGTTAAAGAGGTTCTCTTTCTTTGAGGGTATTTGGCTCCTTTGTCAAAGATGAGGTGGCTTAGTATATCTGGAGTTGTTTCTGAATCTTCTAATATGTTCCACTGATTTTTGGGTCTGTTACTTTGCCAGTGCCATGCCGTTGATTGAATCATGTGCCATTATCATAATATTGCAACTGAGACATTGAAATTAAAAGCAATAGTAATTTTCCTTAATATGGCTTTTGTTTTCTAAAACTTTATTGCATTTTACTTACTTTTTCCTCTTTGTATTAGTACATGTTTGTAGTACACAATGATTCCATTTATTTTAGGGGATTGGTACAGATACCTGAGACATTTCAATTCTCATCTTTACCCCCTCCCTCCACTTCTTTTTATTTTCTTCAGCACAAGATTCATTTATTACAGAAGACCTTAATAATGATAATTATCATATATGCAGATTGAAAACTAGTAGGCTGAAACACACATAAAATATGAGATCGTTGTCCTAAGTCAAAGTATACTTTTCCATATATTGTCCACATTGTATTACAATATCTTTTTTTCTCTCTTTTGTTCTGATATCTGATTTGAGAGAGAGAGAGAGAGATGGAAGGAGAGAGATTTTCATATAAGCGAAATCACACAAGCTACATGTAAGCTGTGTGTCTGTTAATTCATTTCTTCACTTTACACTATGGTCTCCAGGTGCAAATGACTCAACTTTATCCTTTTTAGAGCACAGTAGTATTCCAGTTTTATAAGTACTACATTAAAAAAAATCCATTCCTTAGTTCATGGGTGTACAGTGTGTTTCCAAAGTTTAGCCATTATGAATTATGCTACTATAAATATGATTTATGTACATCATTGTAATATGATGTCATTAAATCTTTTGGGAGAATAACTAGAGTAGGGATGTCTGAGTCAAATGGAATTTCTATTTTTAGGTTTTTGATGAATCTCCATACTGATTTCCATAGTGGTTACACTCCTACCAAAAATGTAGAAGGGTTCCTTTATCCCTACTAGCTAGCATTTGTCATTGGCTGATTCTTTTTTTTTTTTTTTTGAGACAGGGTCTCGCTTTGTAGTTCAGGCTGGCCCTGAGCTCAGCCTCCAACTCACATCACAGCAATCCTCCTGCCTCTGCCTCCTGAGTGCTAGGATTATAGGTGTGAGTCACCATGCCTGGCACTGTGGTATGTGGTACTGGATGCTGCTGGGGTGAGTCTCCACACCCAATATTGTATGTGGTAACTGGGGATCGAACCTGGGTCCCTGCGCTTGCAAGACAGGAGCCAGAATCACTGAGTTAAATCCCCGGTCCAGCTGATTCTTGATAGTAACCATTCTTCCCAGAGTGAGATGGAGTCTCAGTGTTATTTTAATTTTCATTGTTCAAATGACTGGTCATGTGGGACAGTGTTTCATTTGCTTATAGGTCATTTATATTTTTTCATCTAAGAAGTATCTATTCATTTCAGATGCCCATTTTTGAGTCTTTAAGTTTAGGGTGGTCTATATTTTTTAACAATTTCTTTATGTATAGGAGATATTCGTCCTTTGTGTGAGAAGTAGCTGGCAAAAATGTTTTTGCAGCCTTTAGGTTTTCTCTTCATTCTGTTAGTGTTTCATTTGTTGTGGAGAAGCTTTTAATTAGATAAGATCCCTTTTATTGATTCCTGCTATTATTTCTCATGCAATCCATGTTTTGAAAGTCTTTGCCCACCTATAGACAGTTTTGCCTATTTTGCCTTACTGAAGATTTTTTTGCTGGTATAATATTTAGGTCTTTGATCATTTTGACTTTGGTTTAGTGCAGGATGTGAGATATGGGTCTAAGTTCAACCTTGAGTGTGTAGATAGCAAATTTACCCAGTGTCTTTTGTTAAAGAGGCTCTTTCCTCCAACAAAGGAATTTGGCCCCTTTGTTAAAGTAAGTACAGCTAAGTGTCCCAGGAGTTGTTTTCAATACTATTGTTGTCAGTAATATTGTCGTTAAGTTTGATATAATGAATACATATAATTATTTCCCTAAGTAAAATGGTATATAACATACAGACCACAGAATTAGACTCTACAAAGGTTGTATTGTAAGAGAAAATAAATTCAACTGAAATACTACAAAGAACATTAAAAATCCAGTCTCCACATGGATTAGTCTACAAGATTATAAAATTAGTATTAGAACGACTGTTAAAGTCTTATTATTTTTGTATTTTAAATACTTGTATACCTTTCCATCATGCTCAGAATTAAAGCTATTCCTTTTATAGATTGTAATACTTAATGTCATTGTCCTTGCTACTCTTGACAGCCACATCTTTTTTTTTTCTTAATTGAGTTTATTGGTATATTTTAGATAAACATTATGATCACATTCAGTGTTGAGTATGTGTACCTGTACATGGTAAGACTTTATTCTCATTGTTTTCCCAGTACCTTGCCCTACCTACAGCTCCTAAACCCTCATATAATAAGTGTACTTTTTTATTTTATCATCAATTTTTTTCTGATCCCTCATTCCTTTTGCCTTTGAACATTTTCATCCTATTTCACAATACCTATCATACATTCTGGACCTCATTTACACCTTTAGTTTTTCACACTAGAGAAACAATACAATATTTACACGTCTGTGTCCTATTTGTTTTGCTTAGGTGTATGTCTCCAGGTGCATGCATTTGAGTATAAATGTCTCTAACTGATCATTCTTTACTTCTGAGTAATACTCCGTTTAATTAAAAAACCCCACATCTTCTTTATCCCATCTCCAGTTGACAGATCAACCTTGTCATTTCCCTTCTGTCTCACTGAGAGCTGTGGAGACCCCTCTTCCCATCCTGGGATGTGATGAGCTCTTCTCCTTTCAGGGTTTGTTTCCTGCACAATAATTTGAGTCTGTCTTGGTTATTTTGGTCCAATTCAAACATTACTTCATGCATTGAATGCAAAGCAGGTCCCTTAGTCTAAGTCACCAACATGTCACATTTTATAACTGCTTTGAGCTTAACCTTACCAGCAATTACATAATTAAGTTGTTGACTTAATTCCCTTTTAGCCTGAATTTTATAATACACATCACTTTGCCTACCACTACTGTCATCTATTTCTACAAAAGACAGGTATTAGATTCTCCATTAACAATAGGAATCAGTACAGAGGACGTTGTGAAAGTGTATTATTTTTCTTGAACCTGAGGTTTAAGCAAGAACATAAGACCAAAGATATTGACTGAGGAATCTATGGGTTAAAGGAAACAGCTTTATTTACCTTTGATGTGGTTTTCATTGAATTTCCTTGGTAAATTCAATAAAGTCAACAAACTAGATGCATATGTGATATATTCAGCATAAAAGAAAATAATCAAGTGATTCGCATAGGCTAACTTACATTGTCACATCCACATCAAAAGCCAAGTCATCTTTGGAACATTGTGTGTGCACAGGGGCAGCCTCCCAAGGCTTTGCATGTCAACTGTTACCTTCTCATAGTCCTGCTGTGTCTTCCTCTCAAATGCTGGAGACGCAGTAACTGGAGGGCAGAACCATGTTACACTCCGAATCCTATCTACTCTGTCCATGAGGTGTTGCTTGAAACCAGATTTGTTTGCTGATTGCCTTCCTACTGTTCAACTTTATCCAGTTAGCTGCAGGCTGTCCTCCACCTGGAGTTCTGATGCTGCTGTCTCTTTAGTCCCAACCCTAATTATGACTGCTGAAGTGAAATGCTTAGCTTCAAATGGAGGCTTTTGCTTTACTAAATGGCCTATTTCATTAAAGCAAAAAAGATTACACATTTCTGATTGATTATGATCCACATAGATATTTATTATATGGCAAGAAATTTGAAATGCCATTCATTTAACCTTGACTCTGTTAATACAGTATATTACATTTATTATTCAATTTATGTATGTTGAACCATCCTTGTATCCCTGAGATGAACACAAGTTGATCAAGGTATATGATCTTCTTGATGATCCTTTGTATTCTGTTTTCCAGTATCTTATTAAGGATTTTTGTATTTATATTCATTAAGGAGATTGACCTGTAGTTATCTTTTTGGTTAGGTTTTTCTCTGCTTTTTGGAATCCGGGTAATATTTACTTTGAGGAATGAATTTGGAAGTCTTGTGTCCCTTTTCAACTTCATTACAGAATTTGAAAAGTAGTGGCATTAGCTCTTCTCTAAATGTCTTTTAAAATTTGGCAGTGAAGCCATCAGGACCAGGACTTTTCTTCATTAGCAGGTTTTTAACTACCTTTGCAGTAGTGGCCATACTCATAAGTGAAATAAATAGGAAACAGTTGTGTAAATATTAATTGTTTCTCTAGTATGAGAAACTAAAGATGTAAATGAGGTCCAAAGTGTATGATAGATATTGTAAAATAACAAGAACATGTTCTAATTGAAAAAGTAAAGGGATGTAGGGGAAAATAAAGAATGAAAACAAAAAATTTGATAGTAAAAACAAACAGAAAATGGAAACAAAGCTCATGTATATAGGGGCTGGGGATAGCAGGGTGAGCACAGGAAAGGGACAAACGGGAGTCAAGATGTGTCATGTACAGGTACAAAATTTTAATTTTTATGAGATTCTCTATTCAAAGCTCACAAGGCTGTTTTGAAACACAAAAAGACTTTTAAAATTCCCAATAAAGAACAATGCAAATATTAAGGTTTGTTTTTTTTTTTTTTTTACACATAGTGTCTTTGGACCTGAAAGTGCATTTTCTTTTTATCGATGGATTACCTACTTTCTTGCAGTGTTCTAGTAAGGGTTTTGAGGCTGTGACGAGGTTAGTGGTAGAGAAGAGTATTGTTATTGGTGGTTTTTTTTTTTACATTGTATAAGAGCAGCAAGGAAAAGCATTCACCCAGGTGCTAGCAATGTGATTATTAGGATATAGTGGATCCTGACCATCATGGATGTTGCAGTCTTATATAGCCAATTAAAATACAAAACTAATGTGGTAGGTTACTCTGGGGAATAGCCAAAATACAGGGGTGAACTACACTGTCTGGCAAAGAAAATCACTCAAGTACTGTATTGTCCCTCATTGTAAGTTCCTGAACGTATGATTCAGTTCATGTCGTGACCTAATCCACACTGCTTTTCAAAGGTGACTTAGTAATATAGCTATCTAGTCTCAGCCAGTTCTTCTCACTTTGTTTCCAATCCTCTTAGCAAATAGTTTACACAAAGGTGTCAAACTAGATGTTAAGAAAGTCTGTAGATTCCAACTATGAAGCCTGCAAGTGACCCACGTTTTGTTTGTCCTAGAGAAAGTAGACCCACAATATGCTTCCCAGTATATCATTTTTTTCCTCTAGAGCAATGATTTTTTTTTTTTTTACAGCAAAAAGGAGGATAGTGTTGTGTCCTTTGTTACATGAGGCACAACCCAGGAATGTCTGCATTGCCACAAATCAAGGGGTGGGAAAAGATGTTATTTGCACCCCCAGGAAAGCTGCTCGACATTCTACAGTGTAAAGGCCAGTACCTAAAAACTAAATATTCTACAGTACAAATGCCAACAGCCTGGAAAGTAAGAAACTCAACTTGGGAAAAATGTTTGCCTGATAGCAAAATTCTTAGAAATATATTCATATTTTTTCATTTCTTATTGTGTGGAGAAAAGAACAAAAAGAAGCCACTGATATATAAATGACCACATATAAACATTTTATTTGTTTCATAATTTGCTTTAGAATAAATGTAAACCTATCAGTCTGAGATAACCTCCAAATCTGCTTTGGTATTAAATCCCTCTGTGTGAAATATTGAGCCTCTGTATCACTATGAATATGATTCCTTTAGTAAATGCAAAGCACATGGGAAGTGTAGCCATAGGTTATTCTCTCTCCACGGAATCGGTGAATGGTCTTGACTCTTAATACCAGTGTTAAGTTTAGATGACAGAAAACCCAAGTGTGTTTTAATCTACAAAGGCTTGACCCTTGCTTTTCCTTAAATTATTCCCTGTGTGATATAGTTCTATCACTATTTGCAAGTCAATATTGGGATCTGTCTTTCTTGCGTGATTAGAAATAAAAGTGCCTCAAGCATATATGAATTTCATTCCATTGAAATTCCATATGATAATTAAAATTAGTGTTGTTAAATGATTTATTTTTCCTCAAATCACTATGAGATCAAACTTAAAGAAAATGATTCTGTATAATTTAATATTTCTAAGGAAAACAAATCACATTCTTGTCACTGAGAACCAAAATAAGCACAACAATATTAGAATACACAATTTTGTTTTTAATTAATATGGGCAAGTGCATAAATGTAAAAATTCAACATGAAACACTTTTTGTGACTGATCTTTTAAAATTAGTTTCTTTCCTTTCTTCTCTTTATTCTCTCTCATTTACAAATTTCAAACTCTGCTTTGTTATGTAGGATTATTTTATGGTTCTTTTTTATATACCAAGATAAAAATAGTGACCAGTTTAATGCCTTTAATTTATTCCTGATTATTCTTTCTCTTTTTAATTAAATCATATCTAGCCTAAATACTGTGATGTTTTCTGATAAATCAGACTTTGATATTTTCTGTGGGACATATGTTTAATCTTTAATAGATAATAATAGATTACTAATATTTTGAAACCAGTAGACTTCCTGCTGTCTCAACAGTCACTTAAAATTTTTTCAGGGAAAAATAATGCTTTATTTTCTTTCAGTGTCCAAGGAGCATAGAGAATATCAAGAACACTTCAGAGCTCCAAATCTATATATTTAATAGATACATTAGTTCTGTATTGCTGTGTGGAAAATTAACCCCAAATGGGGTGATTTTGAACAACAAATACCTCCCATTTCCCGTGGTGAAGGAATCTAGCAGCACCTTGGCCTTAGCAGTTTCTTCTTCTGTGCAGCCATTTTCAGCTGCTGCCCCTGAAACTTGGGGGGGTCCTGGGAGACCCCTATTCCTGGTGGACGATGGGTTCCGACTCTTGCTCTGGGGACTTCTCAACATGCTTATGATTGTAAGGCAGCCAACCTTGGAGTGAGTGATCCAAGAGGAAGACCAAAAAGAAGCCCTTAGTGAAAGCTACGCTCTTTAAAGTTTAATCTGTGAACTGGCCCAGCGTTACTTCCGCTCAGACTCATCCTTTTTACTCAGACGCCGTGATCAGTGTGTGAGGGAGTGAATTTCTGAAATGGGACCATGCGGGCCATTTTTGCAGCGCATGTGTCCATCTACCCCTGACCCCATGGTAACCACTGAGTTGCTTTGTCACCACAGACTATTTGAAATTTCTAGCACTTGATATAAATTAGTATTTGATAGTGCGCCTCTGTTATTTTGACAATATCTTGAGATTTATGCATGTCAATGAGTTTTTAGTTTTTCCTTTTTCTACTGAAAGATGTCCATTGGGCAAATGAACATACTTTGTTTACTTTCTTAATGGACATTAGAACTTTTGACAAGTTTCCTATATTATGCATCAGTCTCTTCAAAACTCTTTTATCCATGCACCTTTTCTGTGGACATATCATTTCTTTGTTTTGGGAAAATAAGCAGAAAAGGAAAGACTGAGTCCTAGGGTAACTGTGCAGTTAACTTAAAAACAAAACAAAACAAAACTGAAGGTCCTTTTTTCACACAGATCTGTTCTTCCATCAATAACTTTGAAATAATTTTTAGCAAAGACTTTCCTTCAAATCTCAGTTGAAAATTTCTGGCATACATTTTTTATTACTATTTCTAGGTTTGATATTATTTAATTATTCCATCCTTTGTTATGCTAATTTCCTAAAACCTTGATATTATAACTTCACATTTTTTATGTTAAACAAGTATAAATTTTTCAAACTCTATTTTACTTTACAAATTTTTGTCTTTTTGAGGTTTTTCTATGTTAACACAAATGTTCTAAGTTTGTCAAATATTTCTAAAAAGCTACTTTGTATTTCGGCAGTAATTGCTTTGGCTCTCTAGAACTATTTAAGGAAAATTAGTGTAATCTCGACACTCTCATAGGCTGAAGGACAAGGAATGCAAACTCAAGGCCAGGCTAGGCAAGTACTTACTTAGAAAAAACACTGTCCCCAAATAGTAATCAACAGAGGGCTAGAATATATAGGTCAGTTTGACCACCCATGGTCCAGTATCCAATATCACTCTTCCAAAAAGAGAATTTATAAAATAATATTAAATATTCTTTGTAAGCATACTGTTTCTTCATTTATTTAGACATTTTGAACAGTTCTTATTCCTTATTTTAACAATATGTTTTAGATTTGAGTGTAGATGTCATGAAAATATCTCCCCAAATATTAGTTTTAGATTTTTACACTATTGCAAATAAAATTTTAAATCTTTGTAATTAAGGTCACTACTTTCACTGTTTAGTTCTATTAATTTTTTTTTTGATATAGGGTCTCATTTTTTGTAGTACAGTCTGGCCCTGAGCTCAGCCTGGAATGCAAAGCAGTCCTCTTGCCTCTGCCTCCCAAGTGCCGAGGTTACAGGAATGAACCACCATGCCTGGCATTATGGTATGTGGGTGTGATTGTTGGTGAGAGTGAGTCTCCACACCTGGCATTGTTGTATGTGGTTACTAAGATCCAACCTTTTGCTTGCATTTACAAGGCAGGCACGGAACCACTGAGCTAAATCCCTGGCTCTCTATTAATTCTTTATAACCTTGAAAGTTTTCTATGAAAAGTCACGTCATAGATAAAGTTTTGTTTTTATCATTTTGCTAGTCATCACTTTTATTTATTTATCTTGTTTTATTAGAATGGTAAACATGTTATACCCAGTTAAATGGAAGTAATTTCAAACAGAATGTCTTTAGTAGTATTCACAATTTCTCCTCTAACAGTGAAGTTAACTGCAAATTTTTCAGAGACATCTTTTTATACAGTGGGGTTTATTTCATTTTATTTATACTGTATTGATAAATTTTTACTATTGCTTAGTGGTAAAAAATTAATTACAATTTTGCCAAAAATATTTTTGTCTCTATCAAATGATAGTATGATAGTTCTTTTGTTCCTTTATTCTGTGAATTTGGTTGACTGAATTCCTTGGAAGACCTCTATCTGACCAGGATCATTAATAATATATTGATAGATTTAATTAACTATAAATTTCTTAGGTTCCTTCATACAGGATAATTTACAGTAATTTAAAATGGTTTTGCCACTGTACTTGCTTTCAAGTTTCCGCCTGTGTTTTGTTTTACTTTTGTTTTGTTTATGCTACTATAGATTGATCATAAGGTCTTACTGCTGAGCACATCCTTTTCCCTGTTCATTTTTTTTTTTTTGAGACAGGTTCTCCTTAAATCATTGTTGTGTTGCCCAGAATGGGGTCAAACTTGCAATATACTTGACAAGCCAGTCTTTCTTTGACTTTGGTTTTCTAAATTTTAAAATCTCAATGGCTTTTTACTCTGGGTTAGAGAGTGCTGACTTTTTAAACTCTAAATGGATATTTTGTTGAATTTGAAAAGATTTGACCTATGTTTCTTTAAATATTTTCTTGCTCATTCTCTTTATTTTTACGGGACATTAATTTTATAAATGTTTGATTTTCTAGTATTTTATAATAGATTATTCACAATGAATGTACTTTACTATGTGGATCTTGTTCGTTGTAACTGCTACACAAAACTCTACTCTAATAACTCTAATATTTGGACTAAATCAGATTTTACCTTTCCTAATATCTTTTCCCTTGTGAAAAAGTGATATGCTTTTGGCTCTTTATAGGTAATCTGATTTTACATTTTATTATGGAAATACTGAATATCAAATGTAGATTTTATTATATTCCTTCAAAAAGTGGGGGTTATTTGTTGTAATCAGTAATTAACTTGGTTAGATTTCCATCACAGAAGCTATAACTCTTGCTTATATTTCATCTCAGTCTCATTTGCAAGTTGCTTTGAGGCTTGTTCAGCATATTTACTATTGAAAGCTGTCATTACAAGCATTAGAGACATAATGAAGCTGGAAGATTAATGACAGCCATAAGATCCAATTAAGCATCTTCCAGGGGAAACACTTACCCTGTCACTTACCAATCTGATGGAAAGTGGCCCTAATTTTTTTTCTAGAAATTTCTAGAAGACAGGACTATGTCCTCCAAGATAAAACTGTTATGAAATTTAAACCAATACCAAAAAAATATAAAAGCTCAGAAAAAACTTTAAACTGCCTTTTTGAGAAAAGAAGTAACTAATTAAAAATGTGGAAACTAACTCCAAAATGAAAACATAGGTAAGAGGAGTGAATTCCACAAATGTAGAGAATAATCTCCAGAAAGACGCTGCTAAGTCCTCTGGGCTCTGACTGTCTGTGGCTTCTGCTGTGCATCTTGCACGGCCTCTGTCTCCAGGGCCTCTTCCACACACGGAGTGTCTAAGAGTCATCCCTGGAGTGGACAGGATGGAAGCAGAGGAGTCACCCTTTCAAAGGACCTCTGGGGAGTTCTAAGCATGACACGGCTTCCACTGGAGGCCCAGACAGAGTTTACCCAGATATGCTAGGAACCTATTTCCCTCACTCCTTTCCACCTCTCATCTTTTTCAGTTTCCAGCAGCTTTGGTTAGTAGACTCAATTACCTGCTTAGTGATGATAAAATATAGTAGATTCATTGTAGGCAGTCAGTCATCTGCCTCATGCCACTGTTAATGACAAAACTCAGGCTAGGCGAGGGGGAAAAAAAAAAAAAGGAAACGACTATGCTGCCTTTTTTTTTTTTAAATATTTGGACTCCTTTCCAAAATCAGCCTATATTTCTTCATTCTCTAGAGCTTCCAACTGGCTACTTGCTTTTGTATTTTATCTTGATATTTAGAGGAATAAGTATTAACTATTTCTTGAAAATTGTTCCTAATATAATCCCTGTGATCTCTGCACATGCTTCCAAGAGGAGCAGCTGAGTTGATTTGAAGGATGACTTGGGAGCTGTTCATATTTGTCTCATGTGATGAAAGGAGTGTGTTTTGGGGTTTCCTATGTATTTGTTGATTCAGACACTCTGAAAAGGAGAAGCAAGGCAAACTATTTTACTGGAGACAAAAGTACCTGAGAATTTTGAAGGAGATTCTAAGGCTCTAGACAATTAAGTCTCAGGTTGAAGTATGTATAAAACTGTAGTGAGTGGTGGGAAAGGAACCATAATATTTAAGGCAAGTAGGTTTGTCTTTTGTGTATCTGTTTGACATTGTGTAAAATAGGTTTGCACATTTTAAATATGTAATCATCCCAACAATGCCTGGCATTGAGAGATAGCTTTGTTTCAATTCTTTAAGTGAGGAATGGTATGGAGAGTTTGTGGTCTTAGAACTAAAAGACAGCAAAAATTCACATTTTCAGGTTTAAAATGTTTGCAATATATTAATTACCCAATAAACAATTATAAATATATTCTCATTGTTGAGATTTACCTACAGCTATGTAATAGTAGCCTATATTTATTATTAGTCAGGTGATATATTGTAGACATGTTTGAAATATTCTAGTCATTCAGTCATGTACAGTTGTGATTTCTTTTAGGTTATTTTCTGTGTAATTCCCTGAAAACTTGTCAATAAAAATAACTTTTTGGTGTGTGTTAGCTCAAGTGCAAAACTCTATGTGTCAGGTGTTGGCCTTGTTAAATTGCTGGTCAAAACACGTTTTTGTCAGCTGTTAGAAGAAACATCTGACATGGTGCCTCTGGTCTGATGATTAATTTTTAATATTATAAATCGATGTATATGAGGAAAAGGATAGTATGGAAAAGCAAGCTAACAAAAATATTCAGCATGGAAAGACCGACAGGGTTCATAGAAACAAAGAGTGATTCAATGGTGTAAATTAACTCATAAACTCCACTATGAAAATTCAGGTAATTTAATGAAAAAGGAAATGGCATCTAAAGGAGCACTGATATTAAATAAAGTTAAGCTTTGTTCTTTTTCTACTTTGCGAACCAGAATTTAATATGTCTACTTTACCTGAAGGTGATTCCCGAGATTATTTGTGTGTGAAATTTCTCATCTGCAGTTTTCTCAACTGAACATTCACCTTGTTTGTTTTTCCCTTTAGCATAAGGAATGTGTATTCAACTGACAAAAAATTATGTTAGACGATCAAAAGAAAACACTTTCTTTTTATAGAGAAATATCATTTTCCTTGTTGCAGTATTTTCTGTTTATGTGGGCCATGTTGGCAGTTACTTTCTTAATACACAGATCTTTGTTTTCCATGCTGCCTCTTGTTTTTCCTTTTCATAGGGAAAAATTGATGAAAAGTATTTTGAGACACCGAATGATCTCTCTTGGAATCTAATACTTAACAGTATCTAATATCTGTAAGGCCTCTTTCGATAGAAAGTAAAGAAATGTTGTGAGAAACTTGCTTGGTGGCTACTCTACAAGGTAGGTAAGGCAAAGATAGGCCAACTAGGGCTGACATTTTTGATTTTTGGTTTTCTAGACTGATCATTTTCCAGTCAGGTCTTGTTTGGGAGAAAGAGCCTGGAAGCCTTCAGACACTACCATGTGTACAAACAAATTTATTTGCAGGACATCTCTTTGAGATTTTAGTTTTATGTAGCAAACTATCTTCAGAGCGTTGTAATATAACCATTTTAGCCTAATTTCATCTTGAAAAACATGTCGTATTCTGGTACAAACTATCAATGATAAATGCGATGATGATGTGTATTCATGATGTACCAATAAAGATTTGAATTATATTTCCAATCTAAACAAAATTACCTTTGTCCAATATATTTTCTTTGAAAATATTTTATTTTTCTAATTAACACAATGAATCTTCTGAAACATCCTTTTTATGTATTGCTAGGAATTTAGACTAATAGTAAATGTTATAGATTTTTGTTAAGGGATAAATCAAGGGTTCTGTTTGTTTGTTTGTTTTGTGTTTTAGTTTTAGGTCCACATGTGTATAAAGCAAACTACTCACCATGTAAATCAGAAATGGTGATAGGCATGTAAGGCTTTCTTTTGGATTTTTTTTTTTTTTCTAGTATTGGCATCACGCTTCCCAGCATCCCTCCAACCAATCTATTCATTACTAGTTCACAAAGTCACTCTCCTGTCAAGAGTTAAATTTCAGTGCCTTCTTTCTGTTTCAAAATAAGGCTCAATGCTTACCTGGCGGGAAGATTCCATGATCACGAGATCAAGTTCACACCCCTGGAGGTGGTATTCATAGATTTAGCTCTCCCAAGTCTCCAGCTTTCCCCATCTGATATGCTCGTGTCCAGTTACGGCATTCTACTTACAATTTCATCACTTTTTTCTTATGCATAGATTATATTATTTTTCTTCTTTGATTTAAAGCTAGGCTTTTCATAACTGCCTCAAATTTTACATTTTCAATGAAATGTTCTAGACAACCCTTTCCTTCAGATCATCAAATGATATTTTGCCTGATGTTTTCATTTTTTATTTAATAGCATTGACATTTTTTTGGAACACAACAAATTGTAGATGGTTATTTGTTTTGTATACATTATTTTATTTAACACTTCAAATAAAAAGTTAGAAATTATTACATTTACATATTTCAAATAGAACACCAAACAAGTGTTTCCAAGTGGAATCAAGTTTCTCTATATACAGTAATAAGTTTAGAATTCAAACAATGCTGTACTTACTGTAAAATAATTTCACTTTCTTTGAAGGTTGAGATAAAGAGCCCCAACTGAATGGAAAAATAACAAAGTCTTTTGAGTTCATGATTGAAACAATTTTTCTCTTTTTTAAGAGAAGGTCTCACTATGTAGTTTAGGCCTTGAACTATCTGTGTATCTCAGAATGACCTCAAACTCATGGTGATCCTCCTTCATTGGCCTACTATCTGCTGAGATTACAGGTGTACACCACTATACCCGATGACACATTTTTTCCAATGAGATGTTGGGAATTAAAAACAGACTGATAGTTCTAGTAATACAGATAGTATCATTAGTGATAAAGGCACTATCAGTAAAAGAAATATTTTTATTAGTAATAAATGTATTTGAGTTTGATTTATTTTCTATCATTTAATTTCCTTTAAGAATTAAAAATATATATGTATGAATTCCAAGAAGCCACCTAAGAATTTAAAGTAATAATAAAGTAGAAAGGAAAAGAAACAAAAGTGTTTTAAAATATAAAACTGTGCCAAGAAATTTATGACCTTTGTTTTATATTTTCTTGTGTTTTCCATAGAGTCATTAGCAAGTATGCCTAAAACGGAATTGAAATTCCTACAAGTATGTTTAAATTATTTCCAGGAAAGCAAAAAGTACAACAGCCATTAAGTTTAAAATTAATATGTACATTTTTCTTATTAATAATTATACCCATTTAAGACTACCATTAATTCCATAATGTGAATTTAATGAGGAAAATATATGACAATATTATGAATTTTCTTTCTGTTAAATTACTAAGCTCTTTTGCTGACATCTAATGTAGGTATCATTAACAAGAAAAAAATCAATTAAAGTCAAATACAAAGTTGATGAGGACTGAAAAATAACTTTAACTTACATATAGCATACTGTCACTTGAATATTAGAAAACAGCATGTAAGTCCTTTAAAAAAAAAAGGGGGGAAAATCATAAGTAATTAAAGCGCTGGCTGATACCATATTCTACAAGTCTCAAATCTGTTTCATATCATTTCCCATAATGTCATCATAACGTTGTGAAACTAGTGTTTTGGAATATTTTTAATTTCTCTATTTTGAGACAATATTAGAAAAGAAAAATCATAAAAATAGTACAAACATTCCGTATATGCTGGACCC
>PVIR01021349.1:0-29056 GCA_004026965.1 Petromus typicus
AGTTCAAACAGACCCTAATATGTGCATTTAACACCCCTAGTTTCTTTTCACAAGGTAGTCACCTTTTAGAGGAAAATATATTTCCTTTTTTAGCCAATTATCCTCTTTTAAGACATCAACTCCCGGAGACATAGAATTGGTGTGATGACCAATGTTTAGAACACTCAAACTTCTTGGAGAAGTGAAGATGGACAGAGAATCGGGACAAAAAGCCATGTTGGGGCTGTAGTGGAGGTCAACAAAAGGTGAAATGACTCTGACTTCCAGGGACTTGGCACTGGGACTAGGGAACCTGCTCAGGCAGTAGTCATTTCCAGGTGGCTGGCTCAACAATCCAAACATCTGTAACAATCATCTCCAAAAGGAGAGTGATCCGAGTTGACTTAACCACGCAACCTCAGCACTGATGGTTCCTATGTGATCACTAGCACTCCCAGAGTTCTGACTACTTGTTTCAAGGCGAGTTCACTTACACAGGCCACACATTTTAGTGAGTACCAACTATGGACCAGTTCAGGGATGATTCTTCTTTAAAATGATGGAAAGCAAGCCTCACCCTTGCAGAACTTGCTCCCTCGCTTGTCATCCTTGTAAAAAGAAAAGGGCAATGAGCTGTGACATCCATCTCTTGGGACGGGATGCTGCACTGAAGAGTCCTCAAGAGATAGTTTACAAAAGAGCCTGATCCAAACCTGAGCCTTTCATCCTTCTATTAAACCTTATCTCTCTATTATCCTCTGTGACACAGCTAGCTGGTCACAGAAATGGTAAAGCTAAGACAGCCTGACTTTTTCCTTTGGACTCCTAAAGCCTCAGTACAGATACAAATTCAGGTATTAAAGAATGCTCAAAGCTTCTGAATCAGTTCCAGGAATTCTTTTCTTTCCTTTTTCTTTTTTGTGATGAGGCCAGGAGGAGGGCTTCCTCTGTGCTAAGCAGTTACTCTACCGTCAAGCTCAGTAACACTGGGACTCTTGACTAAGAAAATAGTCCTGAATTCTGAAAAGAATTTAGATGCAAAAGCGTATACCACGGCTGCTTCACTTAACCTCACCATAGACACAAAAAACCTAAGTGTACAACTGTAAGTGACATAATTGTATAAATACATGTTATTTTTTACATGGGATGAAATAATAAGCAGCCATTAAGATACAAAGACTCTATAATAATGTGGGAAAATACTTATAAAATCTTAGGTAATCAACAGAAGAAAATAACTATATAAGAACACAGATAAAAATGTATTAAGAGATGATAAAAATGTTTCAAAACATGTATGATTAATATATATAGGTTTTAAAATTACAAGCTCTTTTCTATTTTTGAATCTCTTATTTTTTAATGGGCATTCATTATTCTGTGTAAATAAAACAATAATAATTTTAAGCTTAGATAAGGTTTTTTAAAAGTAACTATGAGGTGCTAAGGATAAATATAAAATAGCCTATCATTACTACTAAGAGCCTGATGTTTGGATTGCAAGTGCCTTACTCTGACCTCTGACTCTACAGTTACTACACTTAACTTGACCTCTGATTCCTCAAGTCACTGAGACTTTGGGCAAATTATTCAATCTTTCCCGATTCGTGTTTCTTAAGTGCAAAATGAAGATGATGATAGTGCCTGCCTAATGGGTTAGTATGAGGGTTAGTAGAAAATATAACATCCAAGAAGCTTCAAAATAATAGCACATCCAACATTCCAGGGGTTTTAAAGTAAGAGTTTAAATATATATATATATATATATATATATGGGCAAATATCACATCCTGGTACTCGATGGACAAGCAACTCAGAATTTTAAAGTTTTGGCCTCAAACAGAATTGATCCAAATCCATTACCAGTAGTTTAAAATTTGTCCATTGGGGCTGGGGATTTAGCTCAGTGGTTCTGGTGCCTGCCTTGCAAGTTGCAGGGCCCAGGTTCCATCCCCAAAAATGTAGGGTTTTTTTCTAAAACAGAATATTACTCAGCCCTAACGAATGAAAAATTAGTCATTTTTCTTCTAATCAATGTATCTTGAAGACATACTTATAACTAAACTAAATAAGACACACATATATAAATACTGTATCATTTCTTTAGTATGAGAAGCTAGCGGTGTAAGTGAAGTTCAGAATATAAGATAGGTATTGTGAAATAGGAACAAAATTTTTAAAGGGAAAGGAGGTAGGGGAAATAAAGAAGAGGAAAAAATTTTATGGTTAAAAAATGAAAACAAAGCTTATGTATACAAGGGATGGGGGTTGTAGGGGGAACTGGAATGGGGAAAAATGAGAATCAAGATGTGTTATGTACAGGTACAAGTTCTCAATGTTGAGTGTGATCATAATGTATATATAAAATGTACTAATAAAATCAATGTTAATAAATAAAACCATGATGATCAACTGAGTGTTAAGAGAAGTGTCACAGCACTTCCATCACTAGGACACAGAAGATCCATCCTAAGGAACATTATTCTTCACCTCAGAAGTCATCTTCTGCCTTCTAGGGAAGACTCTGTAGCTTCTACCACATATTCTTCAGCTTCTAGCATAGACTCGACAGCCTTCCCTCACAGACCCATCAGCCTCCTGATATCAACTCACACAAAACACTGCAGTGATTCCAGACATTCAGCTAAACCCTTCAGGTGCCAGTGTGCCAACAGACCCTCTAGACTCTTCCTCACCTGACCCTGGGTGGCCACTGGAAACCAATCTTATAAATTCATATATATATTTTTTTCTGTATATCTTGTGTTACATACATTTCGCTAGTAAATACTGACACAATACCTGTAAATAAGTGTAATCTGTTATGATGGGTCACCTAAGCAATTGTTTTTTAGCTATAGAATAAACCCTTGGCTTAGGGAATTCAATTCATTCCCAAGGGCTAGTTATAACTCAAGTCGGTTGATGAAGGCTCAGGCTCCTCTATACAGCCTTCAAAGTCTCTCTCCTGTATACAGGGTATGCGAGTGGATCTTAGTGTCCTTAGACAGACATTGGTCCAGGATTTCTCGGTTAAGCCCCCACAGGAAAAGATGTAATCTTTCTTCCATATCTCTTTAAGAGTTAAATTTGTATCTGAGACCATCTGGAACCACAAGTGGCCGGCATTTGGGTACTAATTCTAAATATGTTCATAAGTTAAAACTAAAATTCTGATCATAAACCAAGTTGTTTGTATGTTAGACTGGTCATAAATGGAGGGTCCACTGTAATTAAAAGACTAGGTTTTCTTTGTCTAAAATCATACAGTTTTCTGTAAATATTGAGATGCTTTTGTTTAAATTTATATAACTAAATTTCAAAGCAAAGGTTCTAGATTTTACTAAAATAAGTTTCTTGTGTTTCCTTTGCTAGGTTTTTGGTTACTAAAAAGTGAGCTTTAAGAGTTAGAGTATTTGAATGTTAGTCTACAATATAATAATTATTGAATAACCTATTCAATAACCAGTTCATGACTGATTAAATAAACAACTATCATCTTAGTCTATGATATAACATATATTTGAGCTATGCTATGAGTCTAAGTTTTAAAGTTAGGTTTATCAAGTTAAGACTACATAAGTTTAATACATAAAAAGTAACTAAAAGATGCTCTCTTTAAACAATATATGCTTAGACTTTAAACATATAAAATTATCAAAATTTGACATCTCTTTAAAATTGCTGACATCTAAAGTTGACTTACATCTATTGGGTTTGATTAAACAAACTTTTTGTTATTGTATAAATGAGATGCCCTTCTATATTGGGTAATAAGTCTATTTGTAGTAATTAACACTGTTTCAAAAACTTATTGGGGCTGTGAAAATTTTTATCAATATGGTTACATCTTGTGAAACCAGTTAAAGGAGTGTAAAATTCATCTTGAGTAGAAAATAAATACATATAAAAATTTTTATATAGCTGCAATTGGCAGAAGAAATTTCAAGGCTGTCTATTGTTGAGGCTGTGGCATGGCTACTGTTGGGAGCTTTTAGCCAGATTTATGTTGAGCAAAGAGCCCAGTAGAATGATTTAAAATGTTTAGAGTCTGGCCAGAAAGGAAGCTCCAGTCAAGTTGTGAACTACAGAGATACAGCAGATGCGATCCTGATTGCTGAGAAGGAACAGCAGAGTAGAAAAAATGGCCTGAGGACATCACAAGAAGCAGCAGGACTCCCCTCTTTGCCACTTCAGAGCTGCCAGAGTGAATAGTTGATTTTGCTTTCAGAAGAGAGCCCCAGAACTCTCTGTTCCAGAACTGCAGCAATCTAGGGATGTTATTCCTTGAGATTTGGGAAATGGAATCCTTCATCCACAAGACAAGGAAGCCTAGCTACTGCCCCAGCTGGCAGCAGACCTTGGCATCATCCACATGGTGCTGGTTTTTATATACATGCAAAATCCAAGAGTTTGGGGTCAGAAAGTCTTCCGCCAAGATATCAGAAAAGGTCTGGAAGCCAGGTGGTGTGCCCTGAGAGGGTAGACTATGAGCTTGTGAGTGTGAAGCCAAAAGGTGCAGCAGAGACTGCAAGCAGAGAGCAAAACCAGCCCCAGGCAGAAGCCATGGAGCTGTAACCACTGGCAGTGCCATGGAAGCAGAGCCACTTAGCCCTTTGGAGTTCACAACTTGCCACAGACTACACTGGATGCTGGAACTGAAACAGAGATTTGATATCTGCCCTCTTGGACTTTGGTCTTTTTTTTTTTCTTCTTTTTTTTCTTTTTTTCTTTTTTGCATTTGTATTTGTTGCTATCTCCACTTATAACTTTTGGAATAGAAATTTTTATGTTGTGCCAGTGAATGATGGATATGTTTAACTTTCTTTTTATCAATACAAAGGCTTGTAGCTAAACACTTGTCCTAGATCTCAGAGGAGGCTTTTGACTTGAACCTTTTAGCAATGCTGAGACTGTTAGCACACTGACAATACTTACAGAGGGACTAAATGCCTCCTGAAAAAAGGAATGTACCTGAGTCTTCAGGGGGACCAGGGAGTGCATATTATGGTTTGGGTCTAGATGTCCTCCCAAAGCCTCACGCAGTATAGGTGGCTTTTTTTAGAGGTGGCTGAATCTAGAGCATATGATGCTGGGATTAAGAGCACTTGATTACTAAGCCAGTGCACTGATTGGTTTGATATCACCTTAACCAGGTAAACTAGATAAAATAAAATGGGCATAAAGATGCTGTTAAGGTTCCCTGTTGCTTTTGCTACCTTCTGTCCACCGTGAACTGTTTGTCTACCATAAATTTTTTCTCCTATAACTATGGGTGTCAGGTACTGGGCTTACAGCTCACAGAGATTTCAGTAATCATCTGGTTCTAGCTGTTTCTCAGACAAAGGGCTATTATCTAGAATATATCAAGATCTTTAAAAAATCACACCCCCCCCATTAAAGACCCAGTTATAAAATGGGCCTCTGAAATGAACAGACACTTTTCAGAGGAAAAAGAAAAAGCAGCTAAGAAGCATATGAAGAAATGCTCAACAACACTGGACATTCATAAGATGCAGATGAAAACAACACTGAGATTCCATCTTACTCCACAAAGAATGGCTGCTATCTCAAAATGAACCAGCAACAAATGTGAGTGAGGCTGCAGGAAGGAAGGAACGCTTCTCCACTGTTGGTGGGAATGTAGACTGGTACGACCACTATGGAGATCAGTGTGGTGATTCCTAAAAAACTAGGATTAGAGGTCCCATTTCATCCTGCTATCCCCTAGTAGGTATATACACAAAAGAATTAAATGATTCATATCATAATGACATGTGTACCCATGTTTCTAGCAGCTCAGTTTGTGATAGCTAAATCTTGGAAACAACCCAAATGCCCAACAACTGGATAAAGAAGATGTAGTTTTTTTCTAAAATAGAGTATTACTCAGCCATAAAGAATGATAAGTTTGAGTCATTTATGCCCAAATGGCATACCTTGAGGATGTACTCTTAAGTGAAATAAATAGATCACAGATGTGTAAATACTGTATCTTTTCTCTGGTATGGGAATCTGAAGATGTAAATGGGTTCTAGAATGTATGATAGATATTGTGAAATAGAAAATATTCAAAGAGAAAAGGGCAGGGGTAAGTAACGAGGGAAAAGAAAAAATGTGATGGTAAGAAAAAGGAAACAAAGCTCATGTACATAGGGGGTAGGAGGAGTTATAGGGTGGACAGGGAAATGGGGAAAAAATGAGAATTCGTATACTGGTACAAATTCTCAATGCTGAGTGTGATAATGATGTGTATATAAAATGTACCAATAAAATCAATGTTTTAAAAATCAGCTAGCTCCAAGGAAGGATGGCTTGGCAACAGAGCAAAAGTTCGTGGTAGCCAAAGGTAGCAAAGCAAAAAGGGAACCAATAAATTACCTTAATAGCATTTTTGCCCTTTAATCTTCTCCAGGCTACTTAGGGCATGGAGCATTCACACCCTTAATCCTACGGCCTGTGAGCCTAGCACTGCATCAAGAATCAATCCCAGAGTCATTCACCAGATCCAGCCAACTCAAAGAAAGCTCTATCTCTGACCATCTGAGGCTTTGAGGAACATCTAGACACAAGCCATAGTATCATGTGTCAATAACAATATTTCTCCATTGAATATTAATCATATTACTATGCTTTGACTAAGAGCTAAGGCCTAGCTCCCCAAAAGTCTTACATGCAATTGAATGGGAAACTCTGCATTTGAACAAATTACCTACACAGTTGAACATCTCAGAAAGAAACAGTTTGGGGACATTACAGCAGAGGTGACCCTGGCAGCAACTGCAGCCATAGCACCCGCCACCCTAGCTCATTCCATCCCAACTACTGAAACCACATATGGCTATTCTGAAAATGTTAATTCTGAGCTCTTAACTCAAACCCGAACCGATGAGGAAAGTTTACAAATACTTCACACCCATGAGGCAGCTCTCAGATGGCTCAGCAAATATGAATAAGCTCTTTAGACAAACAGTCTCAGCTGTGACACAGGTTACCATTCCATTGGCATCACTTCAATTGAATCATACGAAACCTGGGACACAGCCCAGTGCATGCTCCAGGCTGCTTTTCATGCTGGTCTCAATGGAGAGATTTCCACTGCCCACAGCTGACTATAGACCCAGTTAGATAAACATCAACTACAAGCTCAGCTTGTATTGCCTATTTGTGGGAATGTAGATTGATATATTGTTGGAATGTAGAATGATATTGCCTATTTGTCAATCCCAACAGTTGGGTCTCTGTTTTCAACCTTCACATTTGGATTCTTACAGTGATTAAAATAATTTTTTTTTTTTGCTCTTTCTTGCAGTCCTAAGAGCCACATTCTAAAGCCATGATCACTTTTCTTCAGCAAGCCCAATGTCCCTCCCACCTTCCCAAACCCATGTATGTTAAGAGCCATTTGAGGGAAAAGTCATTTCATAAATAAATTGTGGCTAGAACTGTCTGAGGTCATGTCTTCTTGCCATATAGGCAGTCACGGGATACAGAAACATAACTTCATATGCCTCTGGTCACAGCTGAGGCCTCAATGATCCCATGATGCTGTGGTGCTCAAAGGCAAGATTACATCAGCTAAAGACATCCTGGTTCCTTGAGAACTGAGTAGCAGTAATAAAAAGAGAAAGGCTTCCCCAGGGAGAAGGACAAACTCCTTATTAGCTGTTATCTTTTCCCACCTACTTTTGCAAGAATGCTTTGCCCATCTCACCATACTCATCAACCTAAGACCCTCATTAATATAAGATTACCACTGCTTTTTTTTTTTTTTTAAGATAGGATCTCGCTTTGTAGTTCAGGCTGGCCCTGAGCTCACTATGTAGCCCACGTGAGCCTGGAACTCACAGCAATCCTCCTGCCTCTGCCTCTCAAGTGCTGGGATTACAGGAGTGAGCCATCATGCCTGACATTGTGGTATATGGTACTGATTGCTGGTGGACGTGAGTCTCCACACCCAGCATTGTTATGTGTGGTTACTAGATCAGCCCAGATTCTTCTACTTGCAAGGCAGGTGCCAGAACCACAGAGCTAAATCCCTGGCCCACTTCTTCCAATTGTTTCGCACCCAATAAATAGTGGCTAGCTGGGAGTGCCTTTTTCCACTTTTGCATTGACCTCCTAAACCTCCAACTACTTTGAAAGTGTCTGTCTTTGTCTTTCTTCTGTGCCAGGGCCAGCTGGCTATGAAGCAGGCTCAAGTCAGAGAGCTTAAAGTATGGGGTCAGGACCACAGGAAACTGCAGGCTGAAGCCTGAGGCGCCGAGTTTATTCTCTGTGCTCCTTTTATAGTACTCTTACAACAGTGACTACTTGGAGAGATTACAGTCAGTGGTTAAAGGTTTACAAAGGTTACAATCAATTAGGTAAAAAACTTGATGTCAGCCTGTTTAATATCTCCCACCTTTTGATGCCCACCTTTTGGTCTTACTTACTTCTTGTTTTGGGTCAGTATTCAGCAAAAGGTAAAAGATCTGTTGTGACCAGAACTTGTTGCTGACGTGTTATCATTACAATGAAGGTTACAAGTCAGCTTTGCATATAGCTCTCCACACTATCTCAGGGAAATATAAAGAGAAATTAAACCTGTGACTCTTCATGGGGGTGGGGGGTACGACAATGCAGGGCTTATCTCTGGCAAAAAAAACCCCAGGGCTGTAAATTCCGGTATGGGTGCCCTTACACTGAAGCTACTTCCCACACTTCTATAGCCCTCGCTACACCTCTTTCTAGGCAGATCTACTGATCAGCCTCTGATACATGTATAAAAGAGAAAAGAGGGGCATGTGAGGGCACTGGTCACAGGTATGTATGAGTATCCAGAGGTAAGGGACTATGGAGTCTGTGACACACTCAAAACCTCAGAAAACACATGGTTAGAGTTAAAAATAATCGACAGGGCCACAAGTCAAAACACATCACCTTTAAGAATGAATCCTTGACCCTCCTCTCACCCATACTCTGATTTACTACTTAGATTGACTGGAAGGTCAGTCATGTAATAGACCATCCTGACTTTCCCCTGACCTTCTCCTGTCCTTCTGTCCTTCCCTGATTGCCTACATGAATTTCTGCACAGACAGACATCATCTTTCTTTCATCCTTGATACCTAGCTTCCTAGTTCTATCAATAAAAAGCCACATTTTATTGTCAGGCACTGATTGTGTACCACCAGGTGAGGCTATCCGCATGTGAATTCTCTCATGTTATGGGGTCCTTGTTGGGGTGATTCCTCTGAGCCTTCTTGGAGTTTGAACTAGACATTGACTCGGAGTAACTTTCCATGCTTTGCCCCCAACCCAGTATGTATCATGACATACAACTACCCTGGAACCTGGTCCACAACAAACTTTTTGTACATATTTGTTGGAGTAATATAAATTGCACTACTACTTGCCAATCCTTACCTTTTTAAGACAGTCTGATTGCTAACTGTTCACCAATAAAGATCTAGAGCAGAAGAGGGAGTGAGGGAGAGGTTGAAATTTGTATCTCTGACAACTCCCCCCATGAGACATCAATTTCCCTTGAGAGAGAAAGGATTAAGCTCTGTTGGCTTCCAGAAGCATTAGTCTTTATCTTAAATTCTAATCTAAATAGTCAGTGAACCTTCAACCCTAAGAGTCATTTACTCAAAACAAAACAGAGCTTCTGTTTAGATCTTGGATTTGGTTTGGTTTAAGAACCAAACAACTTTTCCCTTTCTAATAACTATTCTCTTCTGCACGGAGTTGTCTACCTACTTTAAGTGACTGAAAGCTCTTGAACCACAGAGATTCACACGATCTTAGATATCAATTTTGTTGAGAAGGGAATGAGAAAAAATAAGAACCGGGATATATCATGTACAGGTACAAATTCCCAAAAATGCATGTGTTCACTAGGTATACCTAACATGTACCAATAAACTTAACTTTTATATAAATAAATTTTGCTGGGCGCTGTCTTTCTCATCTTGCTGTTGCAACATATCCTTGCTTTGCTTCAGCTTCTTTGGAAAGTGAACATAATTAAGACATAGCTCTTATGGTAAGAGTGAGGCTAAAGGAGACACCAAAGGAGGTAGGTAGTTTAGTCATGTGTACTCCCCTTCCTCTGCGAGAGTGTGCTGGTGTTCCACACACTTCAACGGCCGATGTCGCCAGGTCTCTGCCCTGTCTTTTCTTCCCAGTCCAGAAAGGCAAAGTTCTCTTGAACTGAGAATTTTTCATCTAGAACGTTTGTGCTCGCAGTTAACTTTGACTCACACTCCAAGTCGCAGGGAACCTGAGTTGACAAGTCGGGGGGACCTTCAGAGCAGCGCCCTAGCCTGGCCGCACTCCGTGGGGCTCCACCTTCCTTCCCACCCGGGAAGCCAGCTGGGTCTGGCTCTGCCCCCTCCCAAGCTGATCAGCATCCCGGGCTGTTTCCTCCAGGAGGTGCCTACCCTTAAAACTCGCCCAACGTCCTAGAATCAACCTGGCCGGGCTCTGCGGAAGGTGAAACCAGAGCAGGCGTTCGGTGTGGGATGAAAAGGTAACTGCAGACGGCCCTGGTCCGAAGCTCACCTGGCCCGAGCGACCCGCCCGCCTCCCGCCGCGGGCAGCCTGGACTGAAGCGGTGTGCCGCGGCTCCGCAGACGCTTCCCAGCCGTCGGCATCCAGCCGGCCGGATCCCTCCAGGTGCTCCCGGCCCGGCTCCACCAGGTGCTCCCGGCCCGACCCTACCAAGTGCTCCCGGCCCGAACCCACCAGGTGCTCCCGGCCCGGCCCCTCCAGGTGCTCCCGGCGCGACTCCACCAGGTGCTCCTCGAGTACCTCCGCTCCCCGGACCTCCGGGCGCTGCCACCGCCCACCCACCCGCGGGACCAGACGCTACCTGTGGAAGTAGTGCGCGCAGAAGAGCCCCAGGAGCACAGTCTCGGGCGGCCCGAAGAGGCAGCGCGGCTGGCGCAGCAGCAGCCCGGCGGAGACGGCGAAGGAGGGCAGCTCCTGCAGGAACCAGGCGGCGCGGGCGGGCAGGCGCGTGGAGCGCGGCCGCTCGCTGTGCTTCCCGTAGGACGAGGGCCGCGCCGCGCACAGCACCATGACCCCGAAGGTGGCCAGCGCGGCGCTGCCGGCCAGCACCGGGCTCTGCTCGCAGTGCCCTGGCATCGCGCCCGCTCTCGGTGTGCCCGCGCTCGGCCCGGAGCGCGGCCCTCAGGCCCCTTTATGGGGCCCGCGGCGCCGCCGGTGTCCGCCCCGCTCGGCCGCGCCCGCCCCGTCTGCCTCCCACCTGGCGCGTCGCGGGCCGAGGCCGCCGCCGTGCGCTCCCCGCTCTGCTCCGAGGCTGCACGTCCGACTCCCTCGTCCATCAATCAGCCTGCGAGGCTGGAACTTTTAGTTTGTTTTGCGGAGTCAGAGTCGGGGGTCGAACTCGGGACGCACCCCGAGCCCCGCGTCAGGACCCCGCCACTCCTCCTGTCCCCGAAGCTCCTTCACGAGATCTCCTCGGCTCCCTCCCTCCGCCCCGGGCCCCCGCCAGCCCGCCTCGGGCCCCGGGCAGCCGCAGGTGCAGCCTCTGGCCCGCGGCGTCGGGGCGGGCCTCCCAGGCTGTCCGAGCGACCGCGCGGGGCGCTTTCGTGCTGTCGGCCTCGGGGGCCGCAGCTGTGGTCCCCGACCCCCTGGCCTCTCCGCCCGGTGCCGGGAAGTCCGGGGCTCCCCCGCAGGGCAGGGTTCTCTCTGCCTCCACCTCCCGCCCTCTGCTGCCCACTGTCCCCGTCCCTCCTTCTCTTCCCTGCTCTGACCCAGCATCCTCTCTCTCTGCGCGGCCTCCTCCTGTGCGTCGCTCCCTTCTTTCTCTCTTCTTTCTTTTTAATCTTCATTGGTACATCATGAATACACATCATAATCGCATTCAACATTGAGAGTTTGTACCAGAATATGGCATGACTTGATTCTCATTTTTCCCGTTGGCTTTCTTCTCCTCTCCCACCTGCTGTTTACCTCGCTCCTCTCTCTTCTTGTCTCACTCTCCTCCTCGATTACTTTATCCTTCTCTTCTCTCGTCCTTACTCGGTGGCGCACAGGATCCCCCTTCCTCTCTCCCCTTTCTGAAGCTTCCCCCCACCCGTCCCCTAAGTTCCAGGTCGCCCTCAGGTGGACCGCTCTCGGTGTTCCCATCCACTCTGCCCGCGCTGCCTGCTGTTCCGATGACAGGCACATCTGCTCCACTTTGGGGCTGTTTGCTGACTGCCGGAACTTGGGGCCCGTGGGGATGTCAGTGTATGCCGACCAGGAGACACTTAGTCTCCCTCCTGTGCTGTTCACCGGTATCCAGGCCTTAGTTTTGCGCGGTCCGCCCGACAGGATCGAGACACTGGGCGTAGAGGAGGCCGGGTCTGAAGGCCCCAACTTCATCCCTGGTCAAACCCGTTCCGATCACGAGTTCATAACTGAATGGGCTCCCAGGGGGCGGGCCGACTGAAGGTAGAGGTCATGGGACTGACCTTGGGGCTGTAGCTGGTCACTGTCCCCTTCCTCCCTGGCGTTTCCCTGCTCTCTGCTTCGTGGAGCCTGGGGGTCGGGCAGCTTTTCACCACCAGACCTCTCTCCCGTGGAGTTTCTGCCTGGGAGGCGGCAGCCTTGAAACTGGGGCCCAAACTGAACCCCCCTTTAAAAAAAATAATACTAGGAATTGAACAGGGCTTTCCACTGAGCTACATCCCCCGAACTTTCTTTTATTCATTCTTCTTTCGACAAGTTTTTGCTAAGATGTCCCAGCTAAATGCCTCAACTTGTGATCCTCCTGCTTCAGCCTCCCAGAATGGTGGGATCATGGGCAAGCACTACCACCCCAACTATACCCTCTCCTCATAAACTATGCTTGACCTGCTCAAACTATGCTTGGCGACTGTCTCAGTTTTCAGCCCACGTGTTCCCAATTCTCCGTCCTGCCCAGGTTATCCTCCAGAAGAAACCATAGACATTATTCTCAAAGAGCTATCAATTTAATTAACTGATATTCAAAAACTTTACATCCAGACAGATGTCTTTGGCACTGTAAATGCTGTTTAAGTTACTTCTCCTCTTTGGATAACTATGCTTTCCCAGCAGTGGGAAAGCAGATATATTCATCACATAGGACTCACCCAGGCTGGCTGAAGCACTTAGTTTAGAATATTGGGAATTGCTATCACAGCCTCTTCCAGCTGCCCTTACATTGGCTTCGCTGTACAGGTGCAGCCTCAGCTCCTTGGTTACTACCTGCTTGTTGAAGATGCAGAAATCTAGATCATCAGCAAAGACGAGCTTCAGATTTTCGTGTTCTCCCTGCCTGAAAACTCCATTCAGAGACATTCAATTCCGCCCTCCCCAGCCAAACCCATTTATCTTCTCCCTCCACCTCACTCTCACGAGGTCCTCCTTGGGCAGCCTGCTTGTTCCCTTTCTCTGTCTCAATACTCTGCTCCATGGGAGGCAGACTTGAGTCAGGAAACTGTAAATTTCGTGACTTTCTAGAGCATTAGGAGCATATTGCAGTTTACGACCGTTGTGTGGCTTGGCGGTGGAAAAGAGCTTTAAGAGGCAGCTAAGAGAGGAAGAGGCTCTTCAGGAGCAATTTCCTATGTTTGAGCAGGTCAAACAGCAAGCCAGCAAAGACAGCAGACAGCGAGGTGTTCTGCTTTTCCAGGATTTGGCGACTGTCTCAGTTTTCAGCCCACGTGTTCCCAATTCTCCGTCCTGCCCAGGTTATCCTCCAGAAGAAACCATAGACATTATTCTCAAAGAGCTATCAATTTAATTAACTGATATTCAAAAACTTTACATCCAGACAGATGTCTTTGGCACTGTAAATGCTGTTTAAGTTACTTCTCCTCTTTGGGTAAAGTTTGCTCCCTACCATACAAAAGAAAGTAAAAGATCAAAAACAAAACAAAACAAAAAGAAACATAACTGCCCCCACCCCTTTAGCACTTTGGTTGAACGATTAAGAGCACTATGGGCTGATAAACCAAACCTGCCCGCCTGCCGAAGCTGTTGTGGGCTACTCCCTGGTACTTGTGTTGCCTCTCCAGGCTTTGGCAAGTTAGTCCTCTGCCCCGAGTTACACCACATTAACCCATCTTGACCACCTCCTGTATTCTGGGCAGTGTCTCACAGCCTACCTCCAGGCAGGGGTGGCGTTAGGGGCCCTAGCAGAGGCCCTCACCCTGTGATGAGTGAGCTAGCCTCGCCATTCTAAATCATGACAGTAACAAAAATATAAGGGAAAAAGAAATGCACAGGCTTCCTGAAGCTCAGGCCAAGCTCAGGTGCAGTCTTACTTCCTGTTTATCCTACTGGCCAAATCAAGTCCCTTGGTGAACTTGATTCCAGATTTGGAGCAGGAAAGTATTACACAGTGACATGGCAAAGGGCAAATATTAAGGGAAAGAATCGCAACAAACGCCACTTGTCTATTATATACATAAAGAATACCCAGATTATAAACATACAGCTGATAGACTTCCACATATTCTCATCACCTGGACCTAGGATAAGAGACCCCTGGCATGCTAGGAGCCCCCCTCTTGCCTTAGTTCCCCCTTTCCAAAATAACCACCACTCTGACTTCTAACATCATAAATTAGTTTCGCCTGCTTCTGAACTTCATTTAAGTGGGATTATACAGTATTTACTCTTCGTGTGTGATTTAATGGTACTTGAAATTTGTTTTAACCAGGTGTAGTAAGAAACACAGACACAGAAATGCCTGTCATGAAAGGAGAAGGTAATATTCTCAGATCCTGAGAAACAAGAAACAGTACACTACCCAGCACCATGCTGGGAAACACCAAGGTCTGTGAGGATACCACAGGGCTGGGGGAAGTGGGTGAGGCAGAAATAGCAGGTGTGGTAATGGTGTTTTTAACACTTCCAGTGGCTCTGGAGTACAGGGCCTATCTCCAGTTATCTGTTACCTATCTTGGTCTGATTAAAGCAAGGAAATGGTGCCCCAAAGTTTAAGACCCTGATGAAGCATTATTCGGTTTGCATATAATGTACAAAAGGGACCTTATAGCCATTTATAATCTTTGGAAATTAGTCCTGTGACAGGCAGTCCCTCAGTGTCAAGACATAATATTGTGTATGTGTATGTGTGTGTGTGTGTTCGAATCTGTGTTGTTATATACAATTGTAATTTATTTATTCTCTTTTTTATATAGAAATTCATTACAGGAGTAGGCTAGAGATTATTTAACCATCTTCTTTTTGCTTTACCAAGGATTGACCTCAGGACCTTGCACTTGCCAGGCAGGCACAGTATCACTGAACTACATCCCCAGCCCTTAACCATCTTATTCTTGAATCATGTTCAGTGGACCCTTAACTTATGAATTCATTCCTAAGGACTGATGGAAACAGTATCTGTGTGTGTGTCTGTCTATCTGTCTGTCTGTCTCTATCTCTGTCTCTCTCTCTTCCCCACTCTGTCTCTCTCTGTCTGTCTCTATCTGTCTCTCTTTCCCTCTCTCTTTGTCTCTCTCTCCCCCCTCTGTCTCTCTCTCTCTGTCTCTCTATCTCTCTCTCTCTCTCTCTCCTTATTCAGGCAGATCTCAGAGATGTTGGCCCAGGATTTCTCAATTAACCCCACATAAGATAGCATGTTGTAAAGATCCTTGTTAAGGGTTAAATCTGCATCTGAGACCCCCTGGAAGCACAAGTGGCTGGCATTTGGGTCATAACCCAAGGCTTTGCTTATAAGTTAAAACTAAGATTCCAGTTGTACCCCAAGTTGTTCGAGCTGGTCTTAACATGAGGGTCCACTGTGTTAGTGAGCTCAGGTTGCCATGACTCAACATAAATTAATTTTCTTACCGTTCTGAAAACTAGAAGTCCAAGGTCAAGGTTCTGACTAATTCAGGCAGCAACAGCTTTCTTCTGGCTTGTAAGAGGGCTGTGTTCTTGCTTTGTCTCCACACGGTCTTTTGGTCTTTCCCCCGGGCATTCACAAGGAGGAAGAGAGAGACAGAGACAGAGAGACGGAAAGAGACAATCAGAGACAGACAGACAGAGATGGAGAGAAACAGACAGAGACAGAAAAAGACAGACAGAGAGAGAGACAGAGACAGAAAGGAAGAAAAAGGAGGAGGAGGGAAAAAGGGGGAAGGAGAAGGAAAATACAGTGGTATCTCTTCTTAGAAGGACACTAGTCTATCAGATCAGCCCTCCCTTATGAGTCCTCTGACCTCAATTAATGACCTCATCAACTTCAATTAACTCCTAGAGTACCCATCTCAAAATACAGCCACACTAAGTGACTTGACTTCAACATATGAATTTAATTTTTGTTTGTTTGCAGTATCCAGGATCCAACTCAAGCACTGAATATATATATGATGTGTGTATATATATACATAATGTGTGTATATATATACATAATGTGTGTGTATATATATATATATATATATATATATATATACACATATGTAAAAGTTTAAATATGGATCATCTAGAACCCCCCAAAAAAAATGCCTGAAATTTAACAATTATGACTGGGCATAGTCACTGTAAAAGACAGGAAACTACGATGAGTTGAAGACAAATACTTATGAAAAAGAGATGGAAAATAAACATACCATCAACAACCTTAGAGATAAAAATAATTAATTGTATGTGTCATTAGAATTGCCAGAAAAAAAGACATCTTAAAATTATGCAAATAAATAATGTCTAACCTGTTTCTAAGCTTTAAAAGATTCAGATTTTAAAAAGATGATTTATAACTGTATTATAATAAATGGTAAAGAAAATTTTCTAAATAGAAAATATTCAGAGGGAAATGTGGGTAGGGGTGGATAATGAGGGGAAAGAAAAAATTGTGATGGTAACAAAAAAAAGGGAAACAAAGCTTAAGTACATAGGGAATAGGGAGTTGTAGAGGGTGGGGGAGTGGAAAAAAATGAGAATCAAGTCATGTAACATACTGATACAAATTGTTAATGTTGAGTATGATCATGATATGTATATAAAATGTATCTATTTCACAATAAAACTAATAAAGTTTTTCTACATAAAAATCACACCGATGATGAAAATGAAGTCCCCTCTCAAGAAAATATGTCATAAATGGAAATATATAGAGCCACCCTTGAGAGGTCCATTGGGATCCCAGCCCCTCCCTCTCTCTCTTCTTCCTGGCCACCGTGAGGCGAGTGGTTTGCTGATGCACACACTTCTCACTGTGATGTGCTCTGCCTAATTATGCTTCTGTCTTGTTTCAGATTTACTTTCTGCATCTAAACTTACTGAGTCCAAACTAGCTAGTGACTCACCTGATAACAAGTCAGTCTGTTCGCCTACGTCATAACTTGTGTGGTAACCATGTAAAGTGAGAACTACATGACCTGCATGCCAAAAAAACTTAACCTGTGAACCTCTTTTGATAAACTTACAGAAATATGTCTTCAAAAATATTATCATAAAGAAAAACATACTTTTATCACCACAGGATTAGCACATGTTGTTGGTGTCAAACTGCCCCTGGCGTAAAAGACGAAACTTCTGGCTGCGCTTGGGCTTAGTCTTCAGGCTGTGTGCTTGTGGACTCTGCCCCTGGTCCTGCTCTTTGCACAGCCACTGCTGGAGCTCTGTAACTGTCTGTGAACCATCAGTCTGCTGTCCAGAGCACATTGCCTCTCTCCTGCAGGTCACTGAGTCCTCGTGCTCAGTCTCCAGATCGCTGTGAGTTCCAGTGCTGTCCATGGGCGCCCTGCTGTGTCCTCACAGTTAAGGATCCTCACACAGTTAAGGATCCTGCAACTTCAGGGCTGCCTCTAGGTTCCAGCTTATGCTGTGAGTGAGCTCCGCTTATTCCTGCTGCATATCATGTGGTAAATCTTCAATAAGCCTCTACATTTGGAAAGTTTCTCAACTCTTGGATCTTTGGTGAATGTGTTGACTCCTTTGGGCCCGGTTGGCCTAACTCAGAATGTCTTTTGGTCTCAGTCATGGCCTTGGTGTCTGCTCATAGCTCTGGCTTATCACAAGACCAAAGTGATGGGGCCAAGCAACCCTGGTCTGAAACTTTGAGCCAAAAGAAGTCCTCCTTTTAAGATATTTTGACACTGCTGACTAATACAGCAAATTGGTTGCAGGAGTAGGGTCACTGCTATTACTACACTTGACAATGTGGTTCAGCAGCCTTTGGAATTGGTTTGGTTTGGAATTAGGAGGAATTCTGAAAAACTTGGAGGGATATGCTATAATAACCTAAAATGCTAAAAGTGGAGCCCTATGGGCAAAGCTGCTGGAAGCTCAGAAAACCAGAATGCTAATAGAGATGTTGTTGCATTTACTGTCCATAAAATGTGTGCTCGTGAGGTTTCAGATAGGAACAAGGACTCTCCTGGAAACCAGACTTGCAGCTATTCATGCTAAATTCTGGAAAAGAGCATCTTTTCCATTTTCACAGACCTTGTGGGAAGCTCGTAAGAAAGGTGAAGGACTGATAACCTGGCTATAGAAATTTCAAGGCAACACAACATTCAACCAGTGGCATTTGTACTGCTGAATGCTTTCAGCTCATTTTACAGAGAAAATTGGGAGCAAAGAGTAGAGCAGAAAGATTTGCATTTTGGCCAGAAAAAAGAGCACCTTTGAGCCAGTGATTTAGCTCAGTTGTTCTGATGCCTGCCTCGCAAGCACAAGGTCCCAAGTTCAGTCCCCAGTAACCACTTACAACAATGCCAGGTATGGTCATTCATGCCCACCATCAATCAGTACCACATACCACAGTGCCAGGCATGGTGGCTCACGCCTGTAATCTCAGCACTCAGGAGGCAGAGACAGGAGAATTGCTATGAGTTTGAGACTCGCCTGGGCTACACAATGAGCTCAGGTCCAGCCTGAACTACAAAGTGAAACCCTGTCTAAAAAAAAAAAAAAAAGATAAAAAGAGCACCTTTAATGTTGTAACCAAAGACACTGTAGTTGCTAAATAACTCATCATCATGTTATTCATAAGTACCAACTTCTCATAGTAACATGAACATTATATACAACATATGTATGCTAATAAGCTAAAATAGAAAAAGAAGCCAAGTATTTCGCATCAGGACAATAGGAAGAGTGCCTTAAGAACATCTCAATAATCGGTCAGACCTCACCCATCACCAGCTCAAAGTTGTAAACATAAACTCATTTGAAAGACTTTGTTTTTTCTAGCACTCTGGGAAGCTAAAGCAAGAGAATGAAAAATTCAAGCCCACCCTTGGAAAGCTTACTAACTCAGGTGGACCCTATAATAAAAAACATGAATGTACTAGGGATGCACCTCCGTGCAGAGGCCCTGGGTTCAATTCCAAGTATCATGGAAAAGAGGGAGAGAGAGAGAGAGAGAGAAGGAGGAAGGGAGGGAGAGGTGACTTTGCTTTGAGAAGAGAGTAGTCCTGGAACACTCTCCTTATACAGAAATAGCTAGCAAATTATTTTCCTCAGAATCATTTTCCCACATTCCAGGGTGCAAGGGTAACTTGGCTACTGTGTCCACCAGCAGCAGACTTGGGAGTTGTCGATGTGGTATCTGTTTTTCAAGAATATAGAATGCAGGAGTTAGGGGGTCAGGGATGCTCTACCACAATTTCAAAGAAATTGAAGGTTCGAGTCCCCTGCAAGCAGCTCCTAGTAGAGTGATATATGAAGCTGTTAGAGTGACATGGAAGCTGCAGTGAAAATCCTAGGAAGTTAGAGATGCCAAAAATGTGGGACACTTACCAGAGGAAGCTTCACGCAGTAGGTGGAGCCAGTCCAAGAGAAATGCCATATTGATCATAGCTCAGAGTGCGATCAGGTTGCTGCATACTTTGGAGCTTATATCACCCTATGTGTACCCTTGATATACATGGAATTACAGGATATAATGTTTGATTTTCTGAGTTTGGGTCTTATTTTGGACTAATCGCTCCTTGAAATTTTCCTATTCCTCTCTTCTGCAATGGGAATAGGAATGTTTACACTGCCATGAAATCTTAGAAGTGTACCACTTGTCTCATTGAATTTTACAGGTACTTACAGCTAAAAGCTTACCTGGACTCTCAGAGGAGACTTTGAACCAGACCTTTGAGCCATGTTGCAACTGTTGAGATTTTGGAGATGGCTTAAATACATCTTGCAGTGTGAGCCTTTGGAGCCCAGCGGCAGAATGTTCTTTGTATCAGAAATGTTTCCCAGAGACTAATGTGGTAAAGGCTTAGTCATTACTGAGAGGTGCTGCAAATTTAGGAGTGGTTCCTAGTTACAAGAAGTAAATCATGGAGAGAGTACCCTCGAGAACGTTCTCTAATCTCTTCTCCCCCTCTATCCCTACCCCACTGTGTCTCTGTCTCTCTCTTTTCTGGTTACTGTGAAATGAATATCTTTGCCCTACCACATGCTCCTTACCACAGGCCCATCACAACTGGACCATGAAATAAAGAGTTAACATAAACCTTTTTTCCTTTTAATTTTTCTCAAATATTTTTCCACAGTTATAAGAAACTAACACAGTAGCTAATTTGATGGTAATCTCATCCTGTGAATTTTTTTTTTATTTCCTTTTGAGACAAGGTTTCACTCTGCACTTCAGACTGGCCCTGAGCTCATTATGTATCCCAGGTGAGCCTCAAACTCAGAGCAATCCTCCTGCTTCTGCCTCCGGAGTGCTGGGAGTACAGGCATGAGCCACAATGTCCAGCACTGTGGTATGTGATACTGATTGCTAACAGGCATGAGTCTCCACACCTGGCATTGTTATATGTATTTACTGGGGATTGAACCTGGACCCTTGTGCTTGCAAGGCAGGCGCCAGAACCACTGAGCTAAATCCCCAGCTCTCAACCTGTCACTTTTTAGTTTCAGATATTCTATCTTTCAACTCTAGGATTTTCATTTGGTTGTTTTTAAAAGAATTTGTACATATCTTCTAAAATTGCCTAATTTTTCACTCATAACACATTTTTATAGATTTTTAATTATATCTAATATATCTTACTAAAGCCCAAAGTTTTCTTATTTAAACATCAAAGTTATCTGTAGATCAACTTCAGTGAAATATGTTTCCCTTTGATCTTGGATAACATTTTCCTGTTTCTTTACATATCTAGTTGTTTTTTACTACACACCCAATGTGACATGTCCAGTCCTCTTCCCCTTGATCACTTCGGCTCGTGAAGGATTGGTTTTCATTTCGTTTAACTGTGACTCCATTAGCCATAGAGAAAGCATTATCACTATGCAGTTTTTATCCATAAGATGCCACTCACCTGAGATCTCAATAGAAAGTCCCAAGTGCTTACCAAGCCACTCTCATCTGGCAGGAATCAAACTTGAAATTCTGTCTCCATGAGAATGGACTCTGTTTACTCAGCCTTCCGGATCTTGCTTTTCACTAGGCTTCTCGGAGAGCGCTGTATATACACACGTCAGAAGTCAGCTCGTGGCTTGATCGGTGCTTACATGACACCCTGGCAGCTTCACACTCAACCTTCTGAGTCCTCTCACGGTAAGATATGGCTTTCTACGTGAACTTCAGGGATGCAGGGGTCTCCCTTACACAAATGACTCTCATCTGCTGATGTTATCTTCCTTCCTATCAAGCTCCACAATTTTCTGTGTGTTTTTGTCACTTTTCAGTGCCTATATTTTCGAAAAATATTTTATTTATTTAGAATCTTTATGTTGATCCAATATTACCTGGAGCCATCCTGCATTCTAAAAGACCGTCCCACTGCTGATGTAAGCCAGAAGTGTAGAAAAATTCAGAATGTGAGAAACATTTGTAACAAAAACACCTACCCAGAATAAAATACAAGTTAATTGGTTTTTAAAAGATACTTGTCCTACAAAGTTACTGTTAACACTAAGAGACACAAAGAAGGTCACTATATTCTCATATAGAAAAAATCCAAAAGGAAGAGATGACATTCATAAATATATATGCACCAAATACTAGTGTACAGACCTATATAAAACAATATTAATTGACATGAAAAGCCAAATAAGCACTAATACCATAGTACTGGAGGACCTCAATACCCTATTGTTACAAACAGAAAGATCAGCCAGACAAAAATATCAACAATGAAATATTAGAACTGAACCAAACTTTTTTTTTAGGTTTTTTGAGACAGGGTCTCGCTTTGTGGTTCAGGCTGGCCCTGAGCTCAGCCTCAAACTCACATCACAGCAGTCCTCCTGCCTCTGCCACCTGAGTGCTGGGATTACAGGAGGGAGCCACCACGCCCGGCACTATGGTATGTGGTACTGGTTGCTGCTGGGCATGAGTCTCCACGCCCAGTATGGTATGTGGATACCACGGATCGAACCCAGATCCTTGCACTTAAAAGACAGGTGCCGGAACCACTGAGCTAACTCCCCAGCCCTGAACCAAACTTTTTAACAAATGTATTTAACAGATGTCTACAGAGTAGTACTATATTCAGAATTCACATTCCTGCACCTGGCTCATTCTCCAACATAGACCACATGCTAGTTCATAGAGCATGTTTAAGTAAATGCAAAATAATTAAAGTTATCTCCTGCACATTCTCAAACCATTGTTCTTTGAAATTGGAGATCAATAGCAAAAGAAATTCCAAGAATTTCACAAATGCATGGAAATTTAATAACACTCTCCTGAATAACAATGGGTCAGAGAAGAAATTAAAGCAGAAATAAGACAGTTTCTACAGTATAATGATGATGCCAATACAACATACAGCAATCTATTAGAAACAATGAAAGCAGTTCTAAGAGGGAAATTCATAGCACTCAATGTTCATACTTTTGGAAAACATAATGAGCTCAAATAAACAACCTAATGCTAACCTCAAGCTACTAGAAAAAGAAGAGCAAGACAAACCCAACGCTCATCCAAGAGAGGAAATTATGAGGATTAGAGCAGAAATTAATGCAATGGAGACTAAGAGAATGATGCAAAAAACTCAATGAATTGAAGATTGATTCTTTGAAAGAATAACAAAATTGACAAAACGTTAGCAAATCTTGACAAACAAAGGAAAGAAAAGACTCAAATCTATGCATTTGGAATAAAAGGGGGAAATAACCACAGACTCAGCAGATCCAGAGGATCATCAATACCTACTTGGAGAAACTGTACTTCAATAATATGGAAAATATAGAAGAAATGTACAGGTTCTTAGACACATATGAACTACCAAAATAGAACTGAGGAGATATAAAAATTTTAAAGACCCCAATATCAATTAGTGAAATTGAAAATGTAATTAAAAACCTAGCAATAAGGAAAAGAAAATTCTGATTGTGATGGCTTCACTGCTGAATTCTACAAGAAATTTAGAAAGAATTAATAATACTACTTCTCAAATACTTTAATAAAATTGAAAAGGAAACAGTACTCTGAAATTCATTCCTGGGAGCACCATTACTTTGATTCCAAAAGAAGAGAAAAACCCAACCAAGAAATAAAACTACAAGCCAGTCTCCCTAATAAACATAGACACTGGCAAACAAAATACAGAGGATCATTAAGAAGATCATGCACCCTGAAGAACTTGGATTCATTCCAGTGCTACAAGGATGGTTCCATACATGCAAATCAATAAATGTAATTAAGAGACCCAAAGACAAAATCCATATGATCATATGAATAGAAAAATCATTTCAAAAAATCCTACACACATTCATGATTAAAATCCTATAGGATATTAGAATAGATGGTATTTACCTCAACCCAATAAAAACTATTTATGAAAAACCAACAGCTAGCTTCATGCTAAACGATTAAAAGCTGAAACCTATTATGCTAAAATCAGGAACAAGACAATGATGAATATTATCACCACTCTTGTTCAATACAGTTCTGGAAACATCAGCCATAGCAATTAGACAAGAAAAAGAACTTCACTTCTTTCTTAAGAAGTGAAACTCATTATTTGCATATGATACTCTATAAAGAAGAGCCTAAAAACTCAGCCAAAAAAACTGCAAGACTTAGCACCAGATTCAGTAACTTAACCAAATACAAAGTCAACATTCATAAATCACTAGCCTTCCTATACATGAAAAATAGACTCATTGAGAGTGATATTCGGGAAATAATTTCCTTCACAATAGCATGCTAAAAAATGAAAGATGTAGGAATCAATCTAGTGAAGAAGGTGAAAGACTTCTATTTTGAAAACTACAGCACTGAAAAAGGAGATCAAAAAGATTTTTAAAAAATGAAAAGACATCACTTGTTTCTGGGTAGAAAGAAACAATATTGTAAAAATGGCCATACTCTCAAAACTGCTATATGTTCAGTACAATCCCAGTTGAAATCCAGCAGCATATTTCACAGAACTAGAGAAAATAATTCAAATATTCATCTGGAACCAGAACAGACCTACAGTAGCAAAAGCAATTCTAGGCAACAAAGTCATGGCAGGGGGGATATCACAATCCCCAGCTTGAAACTACACTACAAAGCCACTGTGGAAAAAACTGTGTGGGACTGGCAAAGAAACAGACCTGAGGATAGATGGGATAGATTAGAAGATGCAGAAACAACTCCAGACATACTAAGACATTTCATCTTCAACAAAAGACCCAAACACCTTCAATGGAGGGTAGATGGTCTCTTTAATAAATGGTACTGGGAAAAACTGGGTTCAGTCTGCCAAAGATTAAAACTAGACCTACATCTTTCACCATGCACTAAACTGAAATCAAATTGGATTAAAGATCTAAATATTAAAACCTCAGTAGCACAAGAATTAGCAGAAAGTATCAATAACTGAGATCTCATCTTATTAAAAAGCTTCTGTACACCAAGAGAAACCACCAGTGGAAAAAAAAAGGCAACCCATTATTTGAGAAAAAAAATTTACCAGCTGTTCCTCAGACAAAGGACTACTGTCTACAATAAATAAAGACCTTGAAAAAAAATCAGCCCCCTCCCCAAATTTAAAGACCCAATTCAAAAGTGTTTATCTAGGCCGGGGACTTAGCTTACTGGTTCCGGTGCCTGTCTTGCAAGCACAAGGGTCCGGATTTGATCCCCCGGTAACCACATACCATACTGGGTGTGGAGACTCACGCCCAGCAGCAACCAGTACCACATACCACAGTGCCGGGCGTGGTGGCTCACACCTGTAATTCCAGCACTCGGGAGGCAGAGGCAGGAGGATTGCTGTGATGCGAGTTTGAGGCTGAGCTCAGGGCCAGCCTGAACTACAAAGCGAGACTCTGTCTCAAAGTAAAAACAACAACAACAACAACAAAAAGAACAAAATAAAAGATAGATAATAGGAATTAGATACATCTTTCTCAAATGTGGAAGGAGAACAAGAGATAAAGGAAGGGAATGGGAAGGGGATAAAAAAAAGAATCAAAATGTGTTGTGCACATGTAGCATGTACATGTTTACATTTAAACACCATTTATTGAATACATGTACTACTATGAATAAATCAATTAAAAATTGGTAGAATATCGCCTATGAGTAGTGCTACTTAACTTGAGATATTATTCCTCTAGCTTGTGTAGATTGATTCCAGGCAACTGACTTGAAGAATTCAATTGAATTGAAGAATTTTGCCCTTAACTTTGTAGTCTGCACGTTCACAAAAAAATTCAGAAATGTGCCTGGAAAATAGTATTTGAAAAAGAATATAGAAATGCTCAATGTAAATAGGGTGAAGGGGGAAAATGTTGAGATTGTAACAAAAAAGTAAGGAAACAAATTTTATGTATATGGGGGGGTGGTAGGGTGGGTAGAGTTATGGGAAAAAATGAGAATTAAGTTGTGTCTTATACTGGTACAAATCCCCATTATGGAGTGCAATCATGATGTGTATATTTAATGTACCAATAAAGATAATAATAATAAAAAAAAGAAAAAGAATACAGAATTAGCTGAATGTATACTCCTGAAGCCACCTAAACTCATCTTTAGGGAGAAAAAAAAGTTACACTAATTATTCAAGCTCTATTCCAGATGTCTGCTTTTTAATAAGTCTTGCAGTTTATGTTGAATAATACCCTCCAATATTACACTACATTATGTTCTGTAGTGCTTACAGTAAAATATATCAACCCAAATTTTAAGGCAGAAGCACCTTTTAAGAGTAAAAAGTATCAACATCAGTGACTTGAATATAAAATTTATTTTTAAGTCAAAATGTACAACAAATAAAAGCTACAGAGAACAGATTTTTCCCATCACAATCTGTTGTTTTACCAAATAACATTTTGAAACACACACTTTCCGTCATCATAAAGTTCCTAAAATACAAAAGAAATTCTATCTCTAAGGAAGCCTAGTAGACCAGATGCAGTTGTGAGGAATTCTGCGTCAGGGTTGCCCACCCTGGGAACTGCTCCTCACCTAAAGGCCGACTCTGCATGAGAGGGCGAAGCAGGCAGACTCCGGCTCCCCCACACACCGCCATCCTGCAGTTCCTTCCTTTAATTCCTAAGTCTTCGTCATCTCCCCGTGCTTCACACACACTCACTCACACACACATTGTGACTTTTTCTCAGCAACTGCTCTACCCAGAAGGAAAACCCAAGTTAGGAGAAGAAAGAGAAAACCCTAATGCACAATTCATTCAACTCCCATCTGTCCTGGTCCAGTCTTTCAGGGCCCTGTGATGTACCAGGTTAAATAGAACAATGAAGATCAAATAAATCCCCTCCTGACAGTGGCCTACACATCCCTATTACATTATGCCAGTGTGATATCATCACCACGTCTCTGTAATATCAGATCAACTAAATCTAATCTTTTTCCTTTTCTAGAAGAGCACTGAAAAATGATTCAGTGAGGATTTCAGACATAGTAGCAGATATCTCTAGAAGATAATTGAAGGCTATAGAGAACTTTCAAATCATATCACCAAATCAGTTTCTGTCCCATAGGACATATTGTGTTGGGCATGTGATCTCTCTTCCCAGAAGTCAGCCAAAAATATCATTCGGAAGCACAGGAGACATCCCCTTCTGTCTCCTGAAAGAGAATGGACAGGTCATTCGTCAGGCGGAAGTGTAAACATCAAAGCATATGAGTTATGGGGGTGGACACAGACCATAGCTCTGCTAATAGAAGTTCACTGTGTTCCTGAAAATGCAGGTCCACACAGTGAGAAAACTGGGTCAAGGCTAAGTGCAGATGAGTCTTGCAAAAGAACAGGGCATGTGGTGAGTAGGAGCTGAATGCACCTAGAAGGATGAAGTTTTATAGTCCATCTTTTAAAAAGTACCCTTCCTAATCCCAAGCCTCCAAGAGACCAATTTTTCTTTCGAACACCAAAATCAGTGGTTCCAGTACTGTTATGATTTGCCATCATAACAATTTCATAAGAGAATTGTCATTTTGACATTTAAAAAGTAGAAAAAATGAAAGAATAACATACAGTCTTCCCCATTCTAGAAAAGATAGTTGACGGCCTGACACCCACAGCTGGTGGCATCACAGCTAGAATGTCACAAGGCCTGGGACAGCCCAGGGAAGAGCATCTGGAACCTCTGCAGCACAGCCAAGTTCCAAAGCCGGGCTCGTTGCCCCAGGACCATGTCACCACCCAGGAATCTGAGTCGGCGTATTGACGGGAAAGGGCTCCACGGCTCCTTCGGAGCAAGGCCTGTGCCATTTGGGGGCTTCCACAGCGACCCAAATGGATCCGGCCTAACCTCCCTGCTTTGCTGCTACTCAACATGTGGAACCAGGGTAGGTCCAAACATGGAGAGCAGGCTGAGCCAGATCCAAGGGTTTTTCTCTGGAAAGTTATTCCTGCTGCCCTCCCCTCCTCAAAGATAGCCCCAGCTGGCACAAAGGAAGGAGCTGTTTCACTGTGGGACATACTCTCCCAAGAAGCAAGATTTCTCAAAGTCACCATGGGAATGGTGGGAGGACAAGGGAGGGAACTGAGGAGACCAGGAATGAAGTGGTTGCAAGCAGCCTGCGACATCCTCCCCGCTGAAGAGATACCAGGCTCAACAGAGGTTTCAGGGCAGAGACCAGATAGATGTTAATACTGGACACCAGGATGAGAAAAGACTAGGTGGCTTTAAGGATGTCGGGATGCTTTCCCCGCCCCTTAGGTCCTTGTTAGTGGAGATCACATAGGTCTGTTTTACTCAATAACTTACAAACTAACTTTGAGAAGTCCTGACTTCTCAAGAATGTTATCTGAAGCTGAAAACATGCAATTTAAATTTTGTTTTTAGTGTTCTTTTTTTTTGAGACAGGGTCTCATTTTTTATAGTTCAGGTGGCCCCAAGCTCATTGTGTAGCCCAGGTGAGCTTCGAACTCACAGAAATCCTCCTGCCTCTGTCTCCTGAGTGCTGGGATTACAGGCATGAGTCACCATGCCTGGCAGTGTGGTATGTGGTACTGATTGCTGGTGGGTGTGAGTCACCACACCCAACATTGTTATATGTGGTTACTGGGGATCGAACTTGGGACCTTGCGCTTACAAGGTAGGTGCTGGAACCACTGAGCCAAATACCTAGCCCAAGACCCATGTTTCTCAGTTCTAAGCCACCTCTGATTGGTGATGTGCTATGTGCATGGTCACAGCGTGTCCTCTGACTGGTAGTTGCAAACATGAAGAGCAACCTGTCCGCACATGTCAAGCTTGTCGTCTGTGAGGCGGCAGTAACAAACCCCAGCACGCCACTCGGGCCGGAGCCACTGCTCCACTCTCTGAGCCTCTGGACAGCTTTACTTTACATGGGTCCCTAGAGAATGTGCCAAGGTGACGGGTGACGTGCAAGTCCTATTCAACGGGGTCTGTCGGAGATGGAAGACCCACAACTAGCTACAAAGCAGTAGTCATCAGAGCCATTCCGATACCTGGGCCCCAATTTTAAACTGAGCTTCTTTCTGACCAAGAAACGCTTTCTCATCATCATAGACCAGTTGGTTCTCTGCCTGGGAAACACTGGCTTAGAGCTCTTACCGTTTGCCTCCTGCCTCACTGAGAGCTACAAAAGAATGTACTGAAACTGGAATAAGTTACCATTTAGACAATGAACTAGAAAACAGCTCATGAAAGGTAACTTTATATCAAGTGGCATAGTGACCAAGTGCTTCAGAAAGAATGACCTAGAAATCAAATCGAGGCATGA